>LS494433.1:312909-333931 GCA_900490845.1 Pristionchus japonicus | reverse complement strand
CCGCCCCCTTCCTCTCTCGTCTCGCCTCTCTCCCGTCAAAGAGCGTGCGTTGCGCGCGCACGTTTTAGGCTCTAGCGCGCTTCAGAGACAAGATTTTTACAAACGGTAAAAAGTATGATGATACTGGGATCATGGCGGACACATTGAATCCACTTGGGGCACCATTATGAGAAGTATGAAATCTACGTTGTGGCCCCTAGACATAGGGGAGGAAGAGGCAATGGTATTGGAAATACGAATGGAGGAGAGAAATCGAAAAAGAAGATGATGCTGGGATGGAGTTTATCCCTTCTTCACTTCATGGGAGGCCTTCCTTAGCAGATTGCTCTTGCAATAACAGAAAGGCTTCTGAGGAGCACGAGTGATGCAGTCACCATCCTGCAATTATCCAATTTCAACAGGGTTTTGAACTTAGAATCAATAAATACTGCAGAAATGATATCTCACATGTCCGTAAGCATTCAATCGATTGTAGGTTGGCGAAGCAAGTTTGTATGAAGTGACGTTCGTAGGATCGTGAGCACGAATCAACGCCTGAATTCGAGAGTATTTTTTCTAAGTTTTGTTGCTGTTTTGTGTGATCAATGAAATGAGTGCTTGATTGAAAGTCGATCGACTAGTTCACCTCGAATCGTCCCTTGCCCGGTTTGGCGTAGAACTCGATCTTATACAGATTCGTCTCGTCGATGGGAGTGAACTCGACGACATCGGGCTTCTTATCCACTGAGAGAGTCGAACAATCCGTGAGATTGAAGGAGTGCAACTCCTTGTTCATCAATTCGACAATGTGGTTGGCCATCTTCCACGCAGTGAATTGGTCTCTGAATGACTTATTTTCAAATCTCTGATCTTATTTGAAGAAGCAATGTTCGTGATGTTGTTTTCTCGAACTCCTCTCACTCATCCTTTTTCTCACGTTGGCTCTCGAATCATCGAACCGTAGAATGAAGAAGAAATGGCCACTCACTTGACTGGTTTCGTCGCGAATTCGCATGGACAGTAATCGAATGGAATGGGAAGAGTGCGGCAGTTACGGGGAAGAGTGGGATTGAGAGATCGGAGGAGGGAGGATCCTGAGAAGGGAAGAGGGATTGGGGGAAGAAGGAAGGAGGAGAGTACCCTCAGTGGAGGCAGGAATGTGAGTGAAGTTGTGACCCGTGAAGTTCACCTTTGGTTGGTACTGAAGGAAGGGAAATTAGTTGTAACGTAGACACATGATGTCACTTCGAGCCTTCCAACTCACATCTACAATATCTACAAAGGTTGCATGCAGATCGAACATCGTGAGGAGTTCGTGAGAGTTTGAGTCGAGTCTCTGAATGGATTTCATCATCACTACGAAACAATAACTTAGTGAACTCACCGGTTGGAAGTCCTTCCTGATGCTCTTCGGAACGATCATGTGTAGCATTGGGTTGTTCACTTCCCTTCTACCAGCAGCAGAGTTTCGTTGCTGGAGAGATCAAAAATTAGTCCACAGTACTCTCTAGATACCGTACCCGTCCGAATCTCAGTCCGTGATCGCCCATGAAGAAGACGAACGAGTTGTCGAACTGCGAATTATTGATTTTTGATCACCTTCCAAACTCGGACCAATCTAGATACACTGTAAACACTTGAGTTCACTCGATGAAATCAAGTTGTCCTTGAGTCATTTGGACACTTATGAGTCGAGTTTAGTGGAGATACTACACTTCCTACCCGAGTGTGAAGTATCACTCTCGATGCAATCGTTGGTCAGTTCAGTTTTGGGTACACTTGGAACTAGGGATGAAGAACGATTCATAGAGTTGAGAGAACACGCGAAATGCTAGGTCAACCAACCTCCTCAGCATTCTTCTCGTAGAACTTCTGGACGTAATCATCAGCATGGAAGATGTGATTGGGATTGTCGTGAGAGAGGACGGACATCCAGATGAAACCGAACTTCGAATCGTCTGCAATTATTCAAATAATTAGATAATTGAGAATTTAGATTAGTCAACTTCAAGTTGATAATATGGGCCAACCACTGAATCAAAAATCAAATAATCATACCAGGATAGGCTCCGATGAACTTGCTCATGTACTCCATCAGATCCATGTGTGGTTCCCTGCAGCCGGGAATGCCCATCGAATCCTTCAGCAGTTGCGGAGAAACCTGAAAGAAATTTTTAACGATTCACTGCAATCGTTGCAGGTTCAGAAGGACCACTATCTACTCGAACGATCATCGCACCTTTTCCTCCAATCGCAGATGGAACGGTCGCATGTAGTGATCGACTGGTTTGTGGTTGTATCCGACGCATTTCGGGTAGTTGAACACTCCCTGAAACTCCGATCTACTAACTCCATAACATTCAATTCCTTCTCACCCTCGCCCAATCCTCCGCGACCATCGTTCGATAGCCTGCCTTCTGGTAACGAGCGAAGACTGATTTGTCTGCAAGTTTAGAGAGGTTGAAGTCGTTATCAGAGTTTCCTAGCGATATCCAAGGTAGCAGATCGAAGGATCGAAACTCACCCTCTCCATCCAGTGCAGTATTGCAGCTCTGCTCGTACGTTCTCGCTCCTCTGAGATCATCTACGCCGAAGATCTCCTTGTTGATTGTGTACGCGATCTCTCCTGAAAGAAAATCAGTCTACCATGAACAGAACATTCAAGACGAGAGAAGAATACAGCAACGAACCCATGAGGAAAGCGTATCCGTTGGGTCTGCTGTTGTCTCCCACCTGGAAACAGCCAGCTACGCTTCTAGGTACAACACCGTTCCAGTAAGCTCGAGAAGATAACAAACCTTGTTCATGTGACGAATCCTCGTTGCGTTGAATCGCTTCTGCATGTAGGCAACAGTCTTGGGGAAGGATCTGAATAAGAGTTGATATTGTCTTCGCTGTCTTTCATTCTGCGCACTACTGAACTGTCGATCAGAAAGCTAAAAAGAGAGGAAAGGATCACGAACCGTATGCTCTGAGTATCGGCCACCGAGTCGAATAGGACGATGTAGACGGAAGGTTTGAATGGTTTCTTCTCTGCCGTTGCATTCTTAGCCTTTGCTGTCTTCGTTTCTTCGTGTCTCTTGCTGGAACGACAAAGATCATTCTTTGGAACTTCCAGATTCGATTTTCGCGTGCGTGCCCTTTCTAGATACGCACATTGGGATGGAATCCCTTGATCGCCCTCGGATTATCGAACGGATGAACTGGAATGAACTCACATTGGTTTGATCTGCGTGTGCATGTACTCATAGATCACATCTGTTGATCCTGCAAATTCGATTTTAGACTTCAATCACTAATTTATCAATGTTCTTCTCTCACAGAATCTTCTGTGAATAGTTTCAACGAATGCTTCTCACCATTCCTCCTGCATCTCGCCTCGACCACATCGCAATCGGGCATGATTGGAAGAGATTCCCATGCATTTGCATGATATCGATAGTCAGTGATGTGGAGGAGACATCTGAAGGAAGGAATGAATCATATTTGTCTTTGACGTCAACCGAGAAATAATTCAGCTCATTTTCATTGTCTAGCTGTGCTTGAAACACCTTTTTTCGGGAATTGGACAAATTGTCTTCTAAATCAACAACATCTTGTACACATCTAGCGAACTCCTTACGTTCTCTTCCACCAAAACAGAACCTTCTACTCCTCTCTCGTGATCAAACACTCGTAACTGCCTTAGCTGCCCCCGCTTGTTTTGATTGTTTGGGTGCGCGTCCTTTAAACTCGCACCCATTCCACCCATAACTTCCCGGATCAGATGGGTTTCAAATCAATCGGAGTGATTCACGGTCACGAGAAAGAGAATGCGTCTCTACATTCTTCCCTATTGAGAGATCGGAGGAAGAAGAACGCATTTATGATTTTTGTTCTACTTTGCAGAGAAGCATGCCGAAATGCAGAATACTCCAATCTGATTTCAAAGACTCATTCTAACAGATCCTCACCTTCCCTCACACTTGTATCCTCCATCGAGGGCAGCTCCAAACGTGAGATCGAGAACTCCTTCGATCAGTTGAGTGAGAGGCTTGAACGTCTTGTTGCACTTACTGCAATCGATGCTCTCAACGAATTTCCAAGCCCCAATTCCCACTCGTTTCTCACACACTCATTCCATTTGGGTGCTCACAACGCGTGAAATTCCTTCATTTCTTGCGAGCGGAGACACTCTCTAACCCAAATCACTTACTGCGAGAAGAGAAACGAAGGAGAGGAGAGAGTGATTTACTCATCCTTGCGAGAAATCCTTATTGAGCTAGCGTCATAATGAGCGCTAGCCATTTCCGGAAGGAAAAGAAGTCAAAGCTCACTCAAGAGGATTGAAGTGGACGTTGAGGAAGGACTTCAACTCATCATCCCATGGTTCGTGATCGACCAATCGACACGAATCGAAGATATCGCCTTTCCTCTTCTCTACCGGCTGAAATTGAGATAATTCTCCTTCCGAAACCAAGTTGGAAAGGGAGGAATGAGTAATAAAAGGAAGGGAAGTGCGATTACAATCGTACAACAACTCATTCTCTCACATGACACAGATTACTCTCACTCACCTTTGGGGGGTTTAATTTGTGTGCTGGAGGAAGGACGGTGGGAGAGGGTTTGGTGTGCACGATAGGAGGAGGTTTCGTAGGGGCGGCAGTGGTGGTGGTGGAATTGGTGTGAACCGAGACGGCTAGGGAGTCTGGAATTGGAATACGGAACAATTGATTCAGAATGAGAATTCTCACTGTAGGTAAGGAGGAAGAAAGTCAGAAGCCGAAGCATGATGGGAGAGGGAGAGAGGGGGTGAATGAAACAGAGAGTAAAGCGAAGGAGGAGGGGAGGGAAGTAAAGAAGAGACGGGGCGGGGCTAGATCATTGTTGAAAAATGATCGAGTGAGAGAAAAATGAGGAACTCTCTCAATTTCTCTACTGCTCTCGCTAGGTTGAGTGCGAGAGATCGAAGGGGTTAGAGGAGAGAAGAAAGAGGCTTGATCTGTACTATACTCTGCTGGGTGAACGATGGAAATTGGCTGTGATCTTGAGAAGATGCTTGAGATGACCAAACAACCATCGAATACTCTTTTGCTATTGAGTTATGCGCTACATGCGAACATCGTTCTATCATTTCGATGTTCTCCACTTCAATCTGACTTCTCTAATCGACTTCTCTCACCTCTTAATTGCTCGCTGCTTCTCCTCTTGAATGTCTCGATGACATCATCATCGAATGAGAATCCAGAGAGAAGGAAGAAGAGAAGGACGAAGATTCCAATTGAGTACACGAGATAGAAGCTATACGGCATGGCGAGACATCTGCAATGGAGTGAATGGAAGTTCTTAGTGGTCAACTGTCCGATGCAAAAAAGGACACAAGAGGAACAGTAGCCAATGGCAGAGATAGTAGTCGATAAACCCTCGTACATACTTCCGTGATCTCCATGAATACGACCCCCTCTTACTATTCACTTCGTATTGTTGTTTTCACAGAATACCACACACACGATCGAAACTAGCGCCAATTGTGCTGCCATAAAACCGCCAAACAACGACAAAATGAGGGGTGGAATCGAATGCGATCGAGGCTGTTTTCACGTGGGAGAATGCTATTGAGGAAGACGATTCAGAGGGATTCAATAGAGAGGAAGTCAAGAAGATACAAGGGATAGAGTAGCATGTGGTAGAGTGACTCGTTGATCGGATCATTCCTTTCTTGCTCTTTTACTCGAGGCAGTCGAGTGATATTCAAATGAGATGCCCTTCAAAATATCTCCCGTCATGTTTTTGTGCAGCGAAGTTTTGCGTGCGAGAGTTCGATCAAGGTCGGATGAGGGGAGGAGAGTATAGTGGAGAAGGAAGGGAAGCAAAAAGAATGAAGGGTTTGAGGACAGATGGAAAGGAGAAGAACGAGTAGCTGAGATTGGAATCGGATTGAGATAGAGGAGAGAGAGAGGGGAATGGAGAGAGAGAGGGAGACTATGAATGACAGATTGGAACAAATTAAGGAACGGAACGATGAAGAGTTGACACTTTGATGGACAGAGAATGGCTTGGCTGGAAGCTACTCTCTTCTTTTTCCTGCTCTTTCTCTTCTCTGACCTTTTGAATGCGTTAGCCATTCCTGCCACTGAGAAATATACGTGGGGCAAGTATAGGCTATATGGATGAATCAATCTCTCTCTCTTCTCTTGGTCAATGATGATGCGGAGCATAAACAGAGATGATCGAACGAATCAAAATAGAGGATGAATGGTGACTGCGATGGATGAATTGAGAAGGAACGATCAAAGGATGAGGGAAGGAGGAAGGCTAGATCAATGAGCGAGTGCTTCGAAGTACTCCGGGATGCGTTTGTTTATTCGATCTCTCGTGTTTACTGCGAACATCGGAACAAGTTGGAGCTCAAACTGCTTCCGTTTCTCGGGTTTTCGCTACTTTCCGATAGCGTGATGTTGGTTTACAGCAGATTGACACATGTTTCATCTCAGCTGATGAGTCAGGAGGTCAAAATAGTGGAAGAGAAGAAGAAGAAGACGGGAGATTGACGGATCGAAACAACTTCGAGACGAGAAAACAAGTGAAATTCGAGCAGAAACACATGGAGAGATTGTTCGCACTTGGGCAAACCGTTTGAAGGGTTGAGAGGTGATGTGAAATGAGAGGTAATTAGGGTGAACTTCTGCCGAGGTTGAACTACCTTCACTCAATTTACTCGTCTCTCTGATTCAATGCTTCTTATTGCGAGAACGAGTTACCTTCGTTCTAAAATCACATAACTCATGACATAAGTCTTCCTGAACTTATGAGCAAAACGCGGGTCATGACCCAAAGAGGAGTGCAAATTGGTGGTTACATTCAGCAAATCATCAATCAAAACGGAAGAATGAGATGGTCAACCCGAGATGGATTCCGCACTCACAGTTCTCGATCTACCCAGTATGAGGTTTGTTCGTAGCCCTTTGTTTGTGTTCGTGAATGGATGGATGAATCTCCATCTCACCGTCTTCATCTTTCCTCTACTCAACTCCGTCCTCTCTTGTGTCCCCACTGCAATCACTTCCATGCCATCCCGTCAGTTACCCATTCTCGGATGGTCAATTCGAACTCCTTAACGTCAAAGTTCTCTAACCATCACTGCTTCAGTTCCAATCTGCCCCTGCTCCGAAGATCTCTACAAGGATTCTCTCTGTCCCGGATCAGCCTTCATGTGTTCAGAAGATGGAGTCACTTACACTGTTCGAACTCCATCTTTCCTTGACTACTCTCTGCGAAGACTAGTGAACTGGGTTCTACTCAACTGAGAACTAAGCACAGACCAAACAAGGAAATATCTGCCACAACAGTCGGATTAGAGGGGGTCGATTACCAGTAGGGTCTGTGATGGGAAAAAGAGGGGAGAACTAAGCCGATTGGGGGTCCGATTGAGTGCGTCTCCCTTCCTCTTCTCCTCTGTAGTGAGTGACCTCGAGGATTAGCCATCGAATGCGTTTCAAAACACTCGCGAACACTGAGAATCTTTGAAAGAAGAACCTTTCCTTGATCTGGATCAGAAGTAGAATGGACCATTCCAGAGAGAAGGCAGCTCATGCACTGCTATACTCAAATGCGGTGCAGGTCAAATGGTTGTTATCGAGACAACGGCTGGAGTTGTGAGTCTCCCTATGATTGATCTTTGATCTTTCCCCTTCGCCAGGCACCACCAATACCAATCGACGAAGCTTCGATGTTCCCTATAGTCTGTATCGGAGGTAAGGTGTAGGATTCAACACTCTTCAATCTATTCATTTCTTCAGGTCAATGGTATCTCGACAGTGATCCGAATCTCCCAGCTATTACTGGAATAGTGTGCTACACTGAACCAGGTTACTGCTATTTCCAAGAGCTCGTCATGAGACTTTTCTCATTCTCGCTCTCGATGCTTTTGTCATTCTGTTCAAACTTTTGACGGAGTTTCGACGGGTGTATAAATCGAGCTAAGTCCTCTCTTATTCCAGCATGCGCCACTTCACGCTGCACAGAAGTCGAAGCGACTGCCATATCGACTGCATTTGACGAAGCGGCATGCGAAGGGCAGTTCACTGGATCGACGTGCGAGAAGGCAGTGGTCACTAAGCAGACTGTCGATGATGGAAGTGGTACGACAATTCGAAAAGAGAATAGATTAATCTGAGATCATGGTTCCTTCCTCAGGCTGCGTCGAACTTCACATTCAGTGCAATTCTGGATACAATATATTCGGCACTATCAATGGTTTATTCGTCCATCAACCTCTTGCTCCCTCATCTTCCTCTCAGGCGTCACTACTCCCCTCCCGTTCGGTCCTACCTCTCAAGTATACTGTAAAAATGTATTCGTATTCGAGGATGATTTCCGTGTTGCTACCCCTCTCACTTCTGCGGGATGCTATACTTCGGGTGAGAATGGGGGAGGAAGTTGAAAATATTAGATATCTGACATTGAAGCAGTGGAGTTTCGAATAAAAAAAAGGAAATCAAGAGAGAGAGAGAGCAGTCAAATGTGACGATTAGAGATAAGATTCCTCTCTTGACATCCTTCAGAATCCACCTGCTCTCTCAATGTGTACAACACTAAAGTGTGTGATGCTGCTGGGAAGACTTGTCTCAATACTCTCGTGTGTTGTCCTGGTTCCTTCTCAATTCTGTTCAATTCCTCGTTCAGCCGAACGTTGACTACGATCAGACAGATGGATCAGTCAATGGATTCACTCTCATGTGTCCAAATGCAAGATTTATACTAGTACAAAAAGTAAGGTACTTGGTTTCCAGAATATGGTAGCTCGCCCTAGATAGTTCAGCAGTAGGTAGACCACTGACAGTTGGAAGCCAATGACTTTCACAACCACTTGAAATCCTCTTGATTCAGGGAGTTCAACAATCGGTCATGGCCTATCCTCTCACTTCTTCCACTACGCTCACTGCAACGTGTGCCAATATGATGTACTCTCTGACTATGGAGACCCCATTCGGGACGATTATTCTTCTTCTATCCTTCGACCATTCCATTGCTTGTTCCACTGATTGAGCGACCAAAGATCAGTTGCAACTTTGATTGTCTTGTACAAGCGACGTTCATCACATCGAAGTATGTTATTCAAGTATTCTCTGGTTAAATTCCATCTCTGATCCCTTCTCCTTCCTTCTCTATTCCTCTTCCTTCATCACAACTACCGTATCCGGCTGATACAGTCTGATCGTCTGTCTGCCTGCACAGTACACACTCATGTCTGCAGTGATGATCGCCTGAACGAGTACTGTAGCAACGGATTATGGTAGATCGATTTCAGATACAGGAATCTGTCAGTAGATTACGGTATCTGAGACGATCGATATCCACTCACTACAATGTCTTCATCTATTTCGTCCGGATCAGCAGTATACATTGCACAGAATCCATCTCCAGGCAGCATGATTGGTTCCTGACTGGAATGGAGAGGGTTACGGTAGACGTCGATCTGCAGTATACCTCTTCTCGAACTTGATCTCTTCCTTGAACATCTTGACAATCTTGACTTCTCCCATAGCATACAACTTCACTCCAGTCTCTTTCACTACCACCTATCAATCGATAATCAATCGAGGACCTCATCTTGATCTACCTCCACTTTGGCTGGCACGAATAGAGGAGTCTTTCCCTGACAGACAACTCGAGTGAAGGGAGCTGCAGTTGTGAATATCATCGGCACCCAACTGCCCACAATCTACCAATTATCGATTGATTGGGAGGGGAAGACTACCGTAACCTGGAACCCGAAGTTGGCATCGATCATCTGGGCTCCGTTGCTTGCAGATGATGCGTAGTAGTAGATGAGAACGGGACCGAAGCAAGCAATCTGCAGATGCCGTAGTCGGATCGATGGGGATACCGTACCTCCTTGCTTCTGGGTGTCAACTTGGGCAGAATGACATATCGTTGATATCCGGGTGAGATGCAACTGAGAAGAGCTGTGGGACGCATCGGAGAGACCACACGAGGAGATGATCGAGAGGAGAAATGAGGGAGGGATGGGTGAGGGATGAGTGAATCTGGCTGTGGCTAGATTGGAATAGACGAGACGAATTGAAACGAAGTGAAATGCGAGAAGAAACACTTCATGCTTTATCACTGTCGATTCAAAACGAGAACAATGGTTAGAGGTGATCGACTTTACAAGTAGATTGATACGTACTTACAGAAATCAGAGGGGAAAGATGCTGGGAAAGGGTGATGTAGGGTACTGTGAGTGATCTACACTTCTGTCATTGGCTCGAATGGAAAAGCTACATTGATTGGTGGGTCGACTAGTGAAATATACAAGGGGCTTAACCGTACTCAGTAGCTGTTGGTATCAGAGAGGAAGGCCATCCTGAGGTAGTGCTCTCTGCTCGCCCAATCACCCGATGCACTCGACGTCTTCGGAGTCGCTTTCGCTGTGGAAGTAGCAGAGGTGGAGGGAGCGGCAACCGAAGCAACGTCTGAAAGGAATGAAATTACAGATGGAACCTTGATTGGCCAAAGATAAAGAGAGAAATGACGTGAGAAATGTTTTCCATAAATATAAACGGAGGACTAGGGACAAAAATATGGCTTTAACGATGTCTAAAGTGTTAATATATATCACTCACCTCCAAAAGATAGGTTAGGGCAAGTAGCAGAGGATCGAAGGCTCTTATTAGGAGTGGGCGGCTGATCCTTAATCGCCGTGGAATCCTCCATGAATCGAGACTTTATCGCGTTCTTTAGCTTGGCGAACGACATCTGAATCATTGTTCATTTGTGATTAGTCTTATGATAATTCAGATAACTGAATACTCTAATCACAATTGGTTGACTGGTAAATAAGTGAGTGATTTTAACACCCAATAAACTCGAATCAACTGACTAAAAATACCAATTGCAGTTGCCATTTTCCATCAACTGCACTTGCAACTTTGAGTAATGTATTGATATCACAAAATACGGCGAAAAAAGGGAAAAGAGAGGACATACCTTGATTATTAGAAGCGAGAGAAACTACTCGTGCGAGAGTGAGAAGCGGCGAAATCGGGGAGATTGCGTCGATTCACGCGAGTACACCTAAGTGAGCTGAGAGATCATTGATGACCTGAAGTGGGACCATTTCATCATACACAAAAAAGAGTAAACAATCAACAACAAGTACAGAAATTATGTCGAAACCAAACCGACTCAAACACGTAGTGTACAAGTCGATATTTCCTCTCTCGTGTGGAATGACCCTGATCAGGCCCTGACTCGTGTATTACCGTATTATATTGATCGCCAACTTCGTTATTTCGTATGCAAAACGCTTGATTTGATTATCTTGATGGAGTGCGCTTGTGTGCGTGGTTTCCCGCCCCGTTCGGTCGTTTTCATTGGAGATGGCGAGTGCCGATCAAAGAAGTGAATACTTGTTGTGGCTCAAGAAGTTGAAGGTGAGTTGAATCTTCTTTTTAAAAAAAATTTGATGCTCATTTTTTTATCAAGTTTCTAGGTATGTTGATTGCAGTTGAAAGATGGCTTCATGGACTCTTCCTGCTACGCTGCTGTCTCGCTCTGTCTCAAGAGCCTGTTCAAGAAGGAACCTTTCCGGGTGAGCGTAACTTTTCCACAATGGATCAATCACCCCAATTTCGTTCAGTTTCCGTATTTCATCCTCGACGAGGAATTGCGCAAAGAGCAGAATAACGTGCGAGAGATGACGTCAGGACTGACGAGGAACGAGAACTGTCCCTACATCTCTCCCGTTATCAGGTATGATCCACCCTCCCTTCCCCCCTTCCATTCACTCCTTGCAGACACCTTCTCGTGATGACTCTCCAATTGTGCGAGCCTCAGAAGCGTGTCAAGTGAGTGATTACTCTCCCTGTCAAGGCAATCTCTTCTCTTCTCAGCTCCTCCAACTGTATGTCTCATCTTCGTTCCTTCCTGTCTCGTCCTCGCATTCTTCCTCACAACATCTCCAATCCCATCACTGCTTCGTTCATCTCCTTCCATTGTCTGCCAACTGAGTGCAAACTCTACATTCTCAACATGCTCTTTCACCAGACACCCGTACGTTTTAAAAACTAAATTTAAATATATTTTTTAAATTTTTTAATTTCACTTTTTTGTATTTTTCAATTTTTCATGAGAATTGCATTGCCAATCTTCCTGGTTCAGAAAGTGCTCGACACGTGTACTCATCTGGGCAACGATTCAGTCGGGAACAAATTCTATCTGGGACAGGATGCACGAGTGTACGCAGCCATGAAAAATGATCCTGACGCGAATTTGTGAGTTACTAACCAGGCAACTCTCTATCGATTACGATGCTTAGATTCGAGGAATATGATGGGAAGATGATCTTACACGAGGCATGGGGCGATGTGAGTATTCCATTGAGTTTAATTCTCACTATTTCCCGTTTCAGCTCTATAAATTCATCAAGACAGAGATGCCTCGATGGAAGTTGGTTGCTGAGACGGAGCAAGACTGGGATGTAATGGAAGTGAAACTGACGAGGTACGGATCGATTGGGAGGGGGTACTGTAGTCAATCGATTGTAGTCTGGACGAGAAGGAGTTGTGGGCGAGGATGAAGTCGCACAAGAAGGCTGCACTCGCAGCCAGGAATGCATCTGTGGTGAGTGATATGGAGAGGAGACGTCATCGGTAGCATTCTTCAACATGTCCCCAATTAAACTTCATCGAGTTCTGAATCTCATCGACAGGAAATATTGGCCATTGATTATGTTCTATTATTGATGCCAATTGCTCAGCACGAGAAGACTCGTGCGAAGGAGAGAAATTCACTGGCGATCGCCCTATCGAGAGTATCGGAATCAGAAGAGACTGAGAGGAGAAAGGACAGGGTTGAGTGACTCTCTCTCCATACTCGATCGATAACCCATTCCCTCATCAGATTCCTGACGATCCCTCGCCTGATCGAGCGAAGAAACTACAGTCGAAGATCGAGAAGCTGGAGAAGGTTCGAACAGATTGGAAGGAGAAGATTATCGATTGATCCTCTCTCCAGGAATTGCGTAGTCTCAAGACGGGCAATACATCGACGGATACGACTAATTCGTCTCGTAAGGGATTGAAGAAGAAGAGTGAGTTGAAGGGAAGAAGTTCAGTCAATGTAATTCCATTCTATTGAGACCTATTCGATAGTCGACGAGTGAGAGTGATCAAAGTGAAGAAGGATCCCGCCCCCGAACCATTCCGAGGACACACTTCCGATAGCAAGACTGAATCGACGGAGGAGAGCGAGGAGGACACGGTAGAGGTACGGTAATCGACCATCGAGAACTGAAAGGGTACGGTGGCTGATTTCAATCGATTGCAGTTGTCGAGTAAACGACAGGAGAGATGTCGATTCTGGCCGAAGTGTAGGGAATCAGATGAGGACTGTATATACGTCCATCCAACCACCAAGTGCAAGTCAGTCACGCGTTTGGTCCCAGAATTACAAGATGAGGTGTGTACTTTCTCATCTCATGTCTCTCTTTTCTCTTCCATTCGAGAATGGGAGAGAGGGATAAGAAGGTCTTCACTTGCAAACCAGAGCCATGACCTACCGTATCCCCTCCATCGATCTATTGTACTCCCTTGCAGACGGTTCCCGTACTGTCCCTATGGATCGGCGTGTCTCTTCCTGCATGGAACGTGCAGGAACGATGGAGTGTGCACGAGAGAGTCCTGTCCCTACGAGCATACTCTGGTGAGGGGGGATGACTGTCCATTGATTGATTATTGATTTTCTTGAATAAATACATAACATCGGAGTAGATGGCGGAAGTTGAGTAATAGAAGCTGATTCAGTTGAGTAGTTTCTTAGTGAGTAGTAGAGTTCAACGAATAAAATTCCGCCTGAATCTAATCGATAATCTCTCAGCGTCGATCCGTTCGTGCTCCTCCCTGCAAGTACGGTGCACAGTGCTACGGTACTAACTGCACCTACACCCATCCTCCCGTGAGTGCTCTCTCCTTACAGTACCATTGTGATTGAGATTCGATCGGTCAATCAATAGTAGCGTCGAATACCGTAATCCTCATCTTTCCGTTCAGGAGTGCACTCGTCGTGCCTGTCCCGGTCCCTCTGCCTGCTCATTCTACCATCCTCCAGCCCACAAGAGATCCTCCACTAAATCGCGCAAGTGGCTCGTCTGATTCGCCTTTCGGAGTACTGTATCGATCGATAGTATTACTACTGTAAGTAAGAGCTCGGAATGCCCTAATTGATACATAATGTATGTTAAAATAATTGTAATTCTCGCGGAATGCATCGTAGTAAAGTTCTACTAGTCGAATGATGATTTGAATGTAATGTACATAGGAATGTGATAAAGCATTGAAGAGTTTCACAATTCAAGAGAGTAGTCATTTATCTTCGCGTAATGTCAGTAATTTCTTTAGTCTTCTTGTAGTTGAGATAGTTGAGTTAGTGGTTCTTCAAATACGAGTTTTTAATGCGAGTTTTTTTTAGAGACACTCACATGCGCATGAGTTGGTTCGAACGTTGGACGTAAAAAAATAAGTATGAGATGAGAATGAGTGAATTGAAGCTGAAATGAGAACAGAGATAGTTGTTTGGGAAAGACTCACCATTGTTAGTATTCGTGTACCGGTCGATCGCTCAATCAAACATCGAACTGGAAAGATCCGAATGAAAGGCGTGTTTCGTGTCTATCAAACTTGGGTGCAGAAAACGACTGCCCCGAACAATGCACAGCCATTCAAAGCTTCGCCGACTCTATTCGCATCTTTCATAGTGAAAAACGGAACGATGATATCTCCGTTTTCCTGCAGTGATTCATTTTGCTTATCATTTAGTTGCTAGCCAAACCTGGTATCGAATTTTTTTTTGATTGGCATTAAACAGACTACCAATGAATTTCATTTCTTCATCTGAAATAGGTTAGCTGTTTCAAAGTGATTTATTAGAATAAATCGAACCTCCTAGAGCCGGCGACCATCCAGTGAAAATGAGATTTTTGCTGAGATCGTGAACATAGTTTCGGTCCGCTGCATAACACAGATTAGGCAGACGATTGATAATACTAACCGCTTTTGGGGTATACGAGATCATAGAAGCGATCATCCTTTAAGCAGATCGATCGCTTCGCTGCAGTGATAGTACTCTACAATCAATATTTGTAAGTTGAATCATATTCTGGTGTCGTACGATCTCATCTTCATAGAGAATCGCAACTCTTGTTGTTCCAGCTTCAGTCTCCCACACTCGCGAACGCTTCACATTCTTCGACTTGCCGACGATATCTCGAGCCAACGATAGGTTTGGGAATTCGCCTTCCAGAACACATCCTGTAAGTATACCGTTTGGTATTGTCTCCAAATTCAAATATACCCTTGACTAGTTGTCCAGTAATAGCAGCTGGTTCACTCTCAAACAGCACCATCTGAAGCAGCATTGAGATACGTTATGGATGATTCCAATCACCTCTTCCAGTTTTTTTCTCAATTTAATGCGAAAGTCGTCTGAATTAGCCTGAAGAACAACAGTGTTGAGGGCAGAACATATTTTCCTTACTGGAAGCCCAGCCATCAAAGATGTAAGTCGTAGTCTATCCATTTCGTTCTGGAAGGAACAAGTATGAGTGAAGCTGCACCTGATGGATCTTACTCTCTGGGCGGCAGTCAGAACTCTCTTTGTAGCAATTTTGGTCTGAAATGGAATACATTCATTCGAATGCATATAATGCGATTATGTGCTCTCCATGCACAAAACGGGATCATCTTCCGAAACTGTTCAGAAGAGATTGAAGATAGGAGGATTCGAAGAATACGATAGTATAGGTGGATACGGTAGTTCGGTGATCGATTGCTTCTACCGTACTCCAACTTACCGTCTCCCGGTCTTACAGTATCACAAAGTAATTTCTTCATCTCATTTTGACCATTCCGAGACTCATCGATCGGTCGATTCGTTTGCATATCTCACCTTCACTATCACATCTTCTTTCTTTGCTTCCCTCACTTCCTTCTCGGAGATCACCTCCATCTCCTGATTACATGACTGATCTTTGATCTTTCATTTTTTTCATCCTCACAATTTCTGAACTATCTTCGTCCTCCGCCTCACTCTTCTTACTATCCTTCTCTTTCTTCCTCTCATCATTGGAAGTATCCTGCAGTGAGATATAGCTGCCTTCGAGTCTTCTGCGTATCAAACTCACGTCGGTACCAGCTGCAGCTCGACCTCGCGTCATCTTTGCAGCAGCTGCAGCAGGTGCAGCAGGCACCAGCTTAGCAATTGCTGCCTTCTTTGCCTGAACATGATCATGCTGTGGATTGGTAGCAGTCGGAGCGAGGAGCCTCCACGTCACTGCTTCTCCACTCTATCACACCTTTCGAGTTAGCCTCTGTAGCGGCGTTCTTGCTTTCTGGGCATCTTGAGCTCTCCTCTGGGCTCTCGTCTTCAAATTGATCATCGCTCAATGATATACTGATAAGGATCTTACCAAAGCAGGCATTTCGGAAGATGGGAGAAGAAGTACGGTAGGAGTACGGTACGTAGGCGAGAGAGAGAGGGGAAATTGGGAAAGGGTACCAGAAGGCGGCGACCACTCTGGACGGGGATATGAAGGGGTGAATGAGGGAAGAAGGGAGAGTTCTCTCTCTCGTCACGTTCTCTGCAAATGAAATTGATTCATTTTCTAATTCTGCTCTTTGCACAGACAATAATCTCCCTGTTCTTCTCGAAATGAAAAACAAATTGCGATTTGAATGCAGACGATGAAGAGTTGAATAGCTGTCCGAAATAAACTTAGTGATGTCTATTCGATTACACCGATTGAAGCGCCATTCAGTCCACGATAAGAGAAACAGCATTCCCATTATGTTAGAGGCAGGAAAGAGAGGAAACGAGAAAAGTGTGCATCATACTTTCACAACCTCGAATTACCCAGTTTATTTTTTCTCAATCTTTTTTCACTCAATCGAATTCACCACTTGGAGATCAGCGTGTGTTCATGAGCAGAATGGAGATGGAGAGACCAGGATCGTGTAATTGGAAACAAATTTCCAAAAGCCGAATTCATTGGGCCTCGAAGAGGTGAGGAAAAGGAATCTTTGATTGCTTGCTTACAGTACGATTGAGCGGGAAATATACACATGCTGATCCATTCAGGAAACTCTCAGCAACTGGAGTTAGCAATGGATGAAGGGGTAAGCAGAGAGGAGTAGAGGGGAAGTGTTGACCATTTCTTCGAATGAGTTCTCTCTAAAAGGTCACATTGAATGCTCCATCTTCATCCTAACCATTCCTGGTAAGCCAATATGAAGACATTGCAAAGTAACGGAACGAGGGAATAAGTAGATTGAATGAATAGAAGGAACTGTCTGTCTGCTCGAAAGTTCGCTCACGAGCATGCACGATTCTGGCTCTTTGCCATGCTCTTCTCCCTTCTTATTTTCGTTTTCTGCATTTCTTCAAGATAAATGCCCTTTGATATTCTCTCGTTTCATACAATATGTAGTCGTTTTCTCTTCTCCACCAAAAACCTGATTTCTTAAAAGCTTTTATCGTTTTTAGTTTCTCACGTTTTCCCGAACTTCCAATCGAAATCTAACAGCACGAGGGTAGCAGATGCAATGAATATTTTCGACTTACTCCGATCCCTAATTTGATTTCTGTGATGTATCGTTGCCTTTCACGATGGATTCTCTTCATTCACTTCGAGACGGCCTTTGTAGTCGAACTGCTTCCTCTCTCCTCTCTTGTAGTTCCTCGCGAGATCTTCCTTTCCTCGTATCCAAGCGGCGAAGAAATAATTGCAATTGACCCAAAAATTTGACGAAATTTTTATTCTACGCATTTTTTTAGAAAGAAGCTATTTGAACATGAATCTAAATTAAACTATGCAGAAGGCAACGAAGATACTTTGAAATAGAATACCGATAACTCATTTCAAACGACTGAGGCTGATCAGACCCAATTCACTTGCCGGTTCCAACTTTCCCAACCCTTTCCCAATAAGGGGAGGGAAAGTTGGCTGCAATGTTCAATCATTTGACCTCACTTACAAACTGACGGAGGGAGAGAACCTTCCCTGTATGTCGCTCCCTGCCCAGAAATTTCACTCTCATTGTGCACTCGCTATGAGTTTCTATTCAGTCTCATGTTAATTCATTCGTAAGATTCTTACTTATGACAATGGAAAAGAAAAGAAAAACCAACTCAACAGATTGTCAGAATAGCAAGAACTAGAGCAAAGAGCACTACCTGTACTGTTTCACAAAAGCGGCTCGCTTTTTTTGAGCGTGCTTCTTTCAAGTTCTCAAGATACAGAAACTGTGACGACTTCTTTATAGATACGGAGGTCATTACAGTTAATATAATTCATCCTCGATTTATGACATTGACATTTTTCTTTTTATATCATTACTTACGTTTGTTGTTCAGAGTTAAAGAAGAATGGAAATAAAGACTCGGAGGAAAAGGCTTAGACGGAACTGAAAGAGTCTCTTGAGTTTTGAAAATATCGCGCAAATGACAGAATCGCAATAAATTGACAATTTCTATTCACGAAGAGTTTAAGGAACGTTGAATGCACTTGTGAACTGCATGAATGCTTGGTTCTAATAATCTAAGAGCAACAAAATCGAGTGGCTGGCAAAATGAGGATCCGCAAGGACTATTATGCGATTTCAATGATGCTATTGTGCGAGAGGAACGGTTCTATCTCATGTAGAAAACAATGATGACACTCTTCATTTGGTGTTTGCACGAATGAAGGATTCACACAATTTCATTAAAAATGGACGTTGTCGTATTATTTTTATCAATTTACAGCAGGAATATCAACAAATCCTCCCAGATTAGGGTTCCTCATTCGACCAGAAAGTTGTCTATCTGGTGCAACATCCACTGGAAAACTGAATTACTACAAAATGTAAAAAGGTCGAACCTGGGACGTTCACTTTCCTTCCTAGATTAGGATTGCGAATCGGAGTTAGTCCCTTGTCTGGGACTGTCCAATGAGTTGGTTGAGAGAAGGATAAAACGAAGAGCAATAACAAAAGGAGCATGCATCTCATGGTGTAAGAGTAGATCAATAGAGGAGTTGAAAGTGACAAGAGAAGAATGTACAAATGAGAACAACACTCTCTTTTATGACGGAGAGGGAAGAGGAAACGAGAGAAGTGACCGGTTCGTTCGACGAATGAATGGAGAGAATCTGAGTGAAGAGTGAATCACCGGATGAAGAAGTAGCCAATGAGTCATCTAGACAAATTGTGAGGATTGAACGGAGTGACGGATATCGCCACTTCTCGAACGGGAAAGAGAACTAGGTACCGATAATATGGTCAGTCGATTCGCAATAGTGAACAGAACAATAATTCTCATATAATCAGATTGTCAAATTATCTTTTGAATAGACATTGAAGCATTGTAGTTTATGAAGAATGTAACTATCCGGTTGATGCAAAAGTTTCTGACCTTTTTTAAACTTCTGTGTTCATAGCGATAATTTGCTTCCTTTTCGACCAATCAACTAGTACTGTTACATGTTAGACGACCACGTGGATGCTCGTTCTAGCGCACACTTGAATTTACCAATCGCGTTCGAATGACCGTAACTGTTTCAAGACAAAGGACGCGTGATCTAAATTCGTACTGACTTTTTATCAGGCTAGTGCTCTCTTCAGAATAGAGATATGACCAAAACAACTCTACGGTCACTAAACACAGCTTCTAGGTATTCCAGAGAAAAAATATCCATAGGAATGCGGCACTCCCCGTTGTTAGGGTAAGAGCTTGTTTGAAGCCCGAATTTTTCAGGCTTTGATCGTGTTCAGCCTATATCGATGCATGCTCGTCACGATGAACCTGGATACTTCGTTAGTACAAAAACAAAAGGTGTCTAGGCTACTCAGTTCACGATAATATTTTGATAAGGTCGCTCTTCCTCTGCCGTAGGACGTAAATTTTTGAATTGATTGTTTGAAATTTGGCTGACGAAATCAGTACTTTAGTCGATGCCATGCTTTCCATTCACCATGGAAAGCCGATATTTCACGTTTATGTCGAAGAGGGACCCTTGGCACATTGCTGCTTTATTGGGCAAATCAAAGGGATTGCTAGATGTTACAGGATTCCGTAGAGAAGAGACCACTTGAAAACTGATTTTGCTATTTTATATTGCGGCTGCGCAGGTCCACCATATACCTACAAAATGGTATGAAGGAATTTGGATTGGCTGAAGTCGCGGAGTTAAAATTTGAGTAAACGTAATGGTCAGAAACTTTTGCATCAACCTAGTAGTAACAAAAACGAGTTTCGTAACTATCTAGTTATGATATTTTCTGCACAGAGTCTCCGACATCACCAATTTCAGAAAATGCTGAGGTTTCTTGCGAATATTATTCGCTACGATGAACACCTGTTACTTACATTTCGGGCATGAGTATGTTAATCATGCAATATGTGCTATGTTTCAGAAAATTTATAAAAAACTGTGAGACTTGTTACTTCGTTCTATAATAATTAGGAAACCGCTTCATTAACAAAAATGGTTACATTATCTTATGCGATGTCAAAAACTTTAGATAGCTGCTTGGACTGAAAGACTAGATAATCAGTGAGAACGATAAACGCGGGAATTCAAAGACAATATAAGATCTTCGAAAGGTTGGATCTTTGCACAGACAAAGATCGGATCTTTGGACGATTTTTTAACATCGAATCATTTCACCGTTTTTTTAACACCACATTACAAAGTCTTCTTTTGAATCTAGTAATAGGATAACGAGACATGAAGAGGTTTCTCCGTTTGCGTCCTCACAGTAGATTAAATTTTAGTGGAGAATTCAGGTACACCCATACGGACTGCTTTCGTCCGAGAACGAAAACCTCGACTGACAATCGGTGCCCAGCATACACAAGTGCATACGGACTGCTTTCGTCCGAAAACGAAAACCTCGACTGACAATCGGTGCCCAGCATACACAAGTGCATACGGACTGCTTTCGTCCGAAAACGAAAACCTCGACTGACAATCGGTGCCCAGCATACACAAGTGCATACGGACTGCTTTCGTCCGAGAACGAAAACC
>LS494433.1:264770-277692 GCA_900490845.1 Pristionchus japonicus | reverse complement strand
TTTCTTGAACCTCGCTTTTCTCCTTTTAATATTTTTTTTGTGTAAATCGTTACTGATTTCATTGAAAGCAGCGCGCTCAACAACCATATGTCACTCGCAAAACGGTAATCAGAGCAATTTCAAAAACTCGCTGCAAAACCGCGACGCAACCGCAACGCAAACGAATTGGTCATCTCCACCCGCCCGTGTGTTTGCTGTGTCTCTCGTAGATCCCGAATAGAATCACTTCTCGATAGGTCTGGGCCTACCGTAGTCGCGCGGGTTGCATTGGGGGTTTGAATTTCACTTTTGTTTGTTTCTTCATTACGCATTTTAGCAAATTTTTTCGCTCTACTTTTCGCACCCTTCCATCGTATTGCATCTCCTGTGCGCGTGCTCACTCACCCGCTCTAATTTGAATAGGGTGTAATGGTCACTGGCCTTCGACCTTGACTCGTTTTTTTCGGAGTAGTAGACCCCTCTTTCCTTCTCTTCCATTCACTGCCCTTCTTTCCCTCCTCCTTGATCTCTCTTCGATTGTCCATCGATCGTCCATGTGTTCCTCTCCTCTCTTCTCCCCGTTGTTTTGACTCAATGCCAACGACGGCTCTCGTCTCCCCCTCTTATCTTTCCCCTGTCCCTGTTCAACTCTGCCTCCTTACAGGGGTAAATAGCCAAGAGTGGTATCGTCGCTGCAGTCAACTGCGCTGTACATACCCGGACGGCCCCATCACAGGTAAGAATCGATGGAAGACGATCGTCGTTATTTGGACGATGACCAGTAGTTAGTTGTTGATGGGATCATGACCACCCGCTGTAAACAGTTAATTGTTGAGGTTGGCGTGTGACTTGGGAAGCAGTCATTATCGTTCATTCGTTATTTTAGTCTGACCACTCGTTTGCAGGAAACAGAAGGATGTCACATTCGTCCCACGCAGATAATTCAGTAAGTTCTCCATTCTCTATTCCTGTTTTGACCATTCCGTTTCTTTCTCACGTCAAAAACAGTATTTTCTCGTTGTCTCCATGTGAAAGCACGTGTTCTTTCCCTTAGGGTCTGTATTCTCCTTCCCGTGTTGCTGTGTTGTCTGTGATAGTGCACCCGTCCTTGCTCGATCTCGACTCACTCAATGTCCTTCTCCTCCTCTCAGGTGGTCCATCGACATCGGATCTCCCAATGGCCGGCAGTTTCGATGGAGGAAGCGATGTCTTCGATTGAGAGTGCCATGCCTGACGGACGATGCAAGTTCATCCCAGCCACTCTCGCTAAACCAGGTAAGTGAAAGGGAACGGAGGAGAAGTGGGTTAGTAGGATGAGGAGAAGAGAACAGGTGAAGGAGAAAGTGGGAATACGGTAATCAATCGATTGGTAGGTCACGTCCTCGTCTCTCGAGTGCTCGCCCGATCGAATGTGCCCGAGTACCACACTTCGATCAAGGATGGATACGCTGTTATCGGTCAGAATTCTTTTTTTCTTGTAGTTCATGAATCAGAAAGAGAATCACAATAATAATCCGTTCTAACTGGTTGATTGCAGCCTCCGATCCCTCCCCTACTCGTCGTGTGGTGGGAGTGCAAGTGGCAGCGCCGACTACTCCCGATGGTACGGTAGACATACTCTCTATAGATCACTGATCTCCCATGCAGGTTCGGCTCTCCAACTGGGGGAGTGCATCCGAGTGTGCACTGGCTCCATTCTTCCTCCCGGGGCAGATGCAGTTGTGATGGTGGAGAACACCCTTCTGGTGCAGCATGATGTGAGTAGAGAAATCGATATTCTGATGGATATTGGGGATCTATCGGTATTCTGATAGATACGGTAGTGTGGGAATGTTCATGGTTTGTTTCCCAAAGAGATCGCATCCATTTCACACAGTTAATAGTCAATGAGTCGGATAGAGTGGAGTGTGGTTAAATGAGGTACCAATACGGTATAGGAGTGTGATTGACTTCTCTGTGTCTTTGTGATGGGTATCTCTCGAATTCCTCTTTCTGCCCATTGAACTTGTCCTTCGTAGTGAGTGATGTGAGGAGAAATTCGAAGTTAGAGGTCAGAAGAGGGAAATGGAAAGGGGGAGAGCGAAAGTAAGCAACTTTTGACCATTCCTTCCCTCTCTCCTCTCTCCCTCTCTCGATCAGTTCTCCCTCAGTTGAAATGTTCGACCTTAGGAGGGACGAGGAGGGTGAAAGAAGGACGGAGTACTCTCCCTCCCTCTCTTCCTCCATCCACTCCCTCTACTATTCTGCACACTTGCGAGTTACGATGTGTGTCTATAGGAGGGAAGAGAACTGAGAAGAGAGAGAAAGAAACAGTGATCAGAAGAGAGAGAGAGAGACAGCATGTTGCCATTTCACTGCTATTTCGTGTCTGTGAGAGAGGGAGGGAGAGGTGCACCGATTGATGGGAAGAGAGAGGACGATGGCACTGAGGGACACGAGAGAGGAATGGGAGAGGGGGGGGGGGTGGACAAAGGAGGAGGAGGGGAGGGGGATTCAGATTGGCAGAGTGATTGGAAATGGAGAAAAATAGAAAAGGATGCTGCAAAAGAGAAGTTTTCAAATAAACAGTGAAGATACAAATTGGAGGGTAATTGAAAACTGAGAAAGGAGTGGATGCCGCAAAGTGAAATAAACACTGAAATAGTTTATCTCTTGCAGGGCACAGAGGAGGAAGTGATCGAGTTGAAGGGAAGTGTGCAGAAGGGACAGGATGTGAGGTGAGGAAATGGGGATGTGTGGTTTGATGAGGTCCATGTTATGTGCATGTATACTCACGCTGATATTTGTTTCTGCAACTTAACTTTTTCACCTGTTGCAACTTGCAGACTACCGGGCGCTGATATCCGTGAGGGCGACGTCCTCCTGGAGGCAGGTACCGTGCTGGGACCCGCTGAGGTGAGTAGGAAGTGATACGGTAGTATTGATTTGTTCAGTCTAGTGGTATCTGCGTTTCGAATGCATCAAACGCTGCAAATTGAATTGTAGTCGAATCGGATTTCTCTTTCAAGCTACAAAAAAATATCTCGTCATGGATACAAAGTTCTCCATTCAGATTGGTCTGCTGGCGAGCAATGCGAGAAGGGACATCGAGGTGTACAGAAGGCCGAGGGTCTGTGTCATGTCTACGGGAAATGAGGTATGAGAGAGGGGTTACGGTAGATTGATGTCGAGTTCTGATCGAGAAATATGTTTATTCTTTTCCAGATCCTTGACTGCACGATGGACGAGCAGCTGAGTCCGGGACAGGTGAGGGATTTGTTTATTGTTGTTGTTTTTGTTGTTTTTGAATCCAAAGCTATATTGTGATTGTAGGTGCGTGACTCGAATCGACCGCAGCTGATGGCCCTCTTCCGATCTAGGGGATTCAAACCCATCGATGCCGGAATTATCCCTGACACGTCAGTTATTCTTCTATTAATTAAAAATGCAGTAAATAATGTTCAATACTCTGTGCATTCTACATTCATTTTACGATTCTCCATTTTGTATCCGAAAATATGTCCACGGAAATTGTTGATAACTTGTTCTCTCAGTCGTGAATCTCTGGTGGCGGGTCTGTTCACTGCCTTCCGCTACTCATCCGTCGTCGTGACGACAGGAGGAGTGAGTATGGGAGAGAAGGATCTGATGAAAGATGTACTCGAGAAGGATCTCGGATTCAAGGTTAGGTCTACATTTGAAGGAAAATTGCATTTTCTGTTTAATTTTTTTCATTCAATTTCAGCTAAAACTCCTCGACGTTGATTTTTCATTTTCAATTCAGATTCACTTCGGCCGTGTGTGGATGAAGCCTGGCCTGCCTGCCACGTTCGCTACGGGTGAGTTGAATTTTTTTTATCTAATTGTGAATCTCTTCGAATATTTTCCATAATCACTCATTCAACCCCTCCATTCAGGTCTGGTGGAGGACATTCCGTGCGCAGTCTTCGCCCTGCCCGGCAATCCCGTCTCCTCCTTCGTGTGTGCAGAGTTGTTCGCGGGTTAGTGGAGAGAGAACGGTTGAAATGATCTCATGATAAATTGTCGAGATTTCAAATTTAATCTCTCCCCTGAAAATTCTTTATTCAATTTCTCATTGCAGTGCCAGCTCTGCGCAAGATGGGCGGATACCGCAAGCCGCACCACACTCTCATCAAGGTGACGGTGAGTATTTTCTCCCTTTTTGTTCCATCTTCATGGTTTTTTAGATGAAAGCAAAATTTAGTGTATTGTAACTATCACTCCCCTTTTCTTTGTTGCGCATTTCTGTATCATTTTCATCTCCGTTTTCCAGCTGGCGAACTCACTCAAACTAGACTCTCGTCCCGAGTACGCGCGTGCGATCCTGCGTGAGTCGAGTGCACCCGATGGATTCGTCTCTTCCGATTCATCGGCTACCGTACTCCTCCCCTCTGCCTTCACCACGGGCACACAGTGCTCCTCTCGTCTTCTCTCCATGGCAGGTGCCAATCTCCTCCTTCGTTTACCCGCTAGATCCAACGAGTGTACCGTACTCCCTGCGGGTACTGTAGTCGATGCACTCGTTGTAGGATCCCTCTAAGATGGTGATTATCGATTGATTTCATCTCCCTTTCCCCTCTATTGTTATTGACTCATGATTAATCCCTGCTCACTCGCTGTGCGAAAATTGATTGAATTTTCTTCTTTCGCAATCTCATGGAATTTTGTATTGTTTTATTTCGTTCTCATCAGGTTGGTAGTTGTTTCATTTAACGACGAGTGAGCATTTCTTCACCTATCCCAGTCTATTTGTCTGTCTTCATCGAGTAATTATTTCACAAAGGTCAATCGAGTATTTACCTCTAACAATAACCCCTCTTCTAATTTATTTGAGTGACCAAACCTATCACCTCTCCCACTCTGGTTATTGCAATACAAAACCCGTCGATGCTTTCCTTTCCCTCTAATTCACTTGATGATGAATAACCACCTCATACCCTGATGATCCCTCCAATATCCGATGATTGTTCATTATCTGTTCACATTGTAAGTTTGCATTTTCCATTGTAAATGATAAACTTCTCATAACTTTATTAGCAGAGAACGAAGGAAAACACAACAATAATCCGTAGCTGATTGCAAGTCATCAAAGGAAGATAAGACTACCGTAATCTATCGATCGAATGGACTAATCGATAATCTAATCGAGATTGGAAGCATCGACATCAGCCCACCAGCAATCAGTCTCGATTCCCATATTGTAGTCATTACCAGTTCCATTCTTGAAGAGAGAGGTCACAACACGGAACCATCCCTTCTCTCCCTGAATATCGATTGGTTCCCTACCGTATCTCTTCTCCTTCCACTCACCCATTCCTCTCCCCATGAGTTCCTCACGATCCAGTATTCAGTGTTAGTCTTCTCCTCAACTCCCCATCCAGTCAGAGTCACGATGTGGTTGGACTGCAATCACGAATCTGACTTGATGAACTACCGAAGTCTAGCACTTACAGTGAGATTGCTTCTCTCCGAATAGACTCCGTTGACGTAGTTGAACTCGAACTTCTGGGTGGCTCCGATGGCACAAGCGAGAGGGCCGTGGGCTTGGATCTCGGCCTGGATCTTCTCGCGAGTTGCCACCTGCAGATGGAGTAGTTCAATCAGCAAGATCGAAGGTTGACGATGTTTCGGGGCTTCTTTAATAGTTTGTCCGGGTTCCATAGTTGAGAATAGGGAAAATGAAGAAGAGGGATAATGAAATGAAGAATACAAATTTAACATTCAACGTACCTTTCCGTACTCGTTCACATAGTAGCGAGTGTAGTTCTTCACTCCATAGCAGTTTCCAGGCCAGCAGTGACCGCAGCGGTAGAACTCAGTGCAGGCTGCATACGGTACGAGTACAGTAAGCAGATCGATAAGACTACAGAACCTCCATTGTTGGCACGGTACGCGTTGCATCCTTCCTCGACCATTCCGACGGTGCGAGCGTGCTCGAGAACGTCAGTGATCTTCAAATATTGATTGATTGATTGATGTAAACTAAATTACCGTACCTCTCCTCCTCCGCAGGTTCCACGTCCTCCACAGTCGATGATTTCCTGAGAATAAATCGATTATCGATTGCATCCTTAATTCGTGGCTTACCTGAGGAGACACAACAGTCATCGGCCATCTTCCCTTGCGAGCGACGTTGTAACGGTCGTTGAGGGCTCCTGAGCGAAAAGAGAGTTAACAATTCGAATTCACGAACTTCCTTAATCTACAGCACTCCTCCTCACCAGTGGTTCCGAACACCCAGCAGGATCCACAGTAGACGGGAATGTGCTGATTGCGAGTGGGAGAACAGTAGTTCACTCCACTGACGTTCCTCCAGTCGAATGCAGAAGGAATGTCATTAGGGCTCCAGTCTTCGAGCTCGTAGAAGCGGGGGTTGATTCTGGAGAGTATAGTACGGTAACTCTTCCTACTATCGATAACTGTCGTCTGCAGTACTCACTTGAACTCCTTCTGTCCCTTGAGGGTCTTCTTCAGACACTTGTGAAGGAAACGAGGCTGGTAGTCGGGCATGTTCTGATGGAGATCAAAGATCAGAGATCAGGGTAGATAGACAACTAACGAGTTCCTGTTCTCCCTCCCACTCTCCATCGTCCTCCTCACTGTCATCGTATGTCGGCTCTTCATCCTCGTTCTCGTCGGAATCCTCGAGTGACTCCATGGAGGGAACGTCGACATTCTTGAGGGGCAAACCATTGACCAATTTGAGAATATCGTTGAAAAGTTCTCAATCAGTGAGAGTTTTCATTGTTTTAGCTAATACGTTCGACAGACTCACGAAATGGTTGTTGAACGAGGCAGGAAGCTGCTGGAAGTCATCGTAATTCTGAAGAGTATCTGATTACGATAAGTTCAGTCGGTCAGATGCCCAACCTCGAAGTCCTCCTCAGCGACAGTCTCGACGATGACGGCGTTGTCGTCGGAATTCTCCTGATCGTCGATCATCGAGGAGAGAAGAGACTGGAATCGAGAAGAATCTGCATCTAATCAGCTTGCATTCGATTCCACTTATTCGTTTACCGTTGAAAGTGGCTGACAGTGTAAAAGAACTCACAGGTCTCTTGACAATCTTCTTTTCGATCTTGGGGAAATCTGCCCACTCCTCGTCACTCTCCTCACTCTCGACGATTCTCGCGGGAGCAGCGACCTTCTCTGCACGAACCGCCTTCGCGACTTCGGGGTGGATTTCCAGTCTGAATTATGACTATGAATCTTCTATACTCGATTTTTAGTCCATTCTTTTTTTTCTTGAACCTACTTGGTCAATGCATCGATCATCTCATCACTCGACTCCTCTGAACTCTCCAGTTGAATTGCTCCATCTCCGAACAGATTGTTCTGGAAAATAGCATCAATTTGATTGAATCTTCTGGTGTTTTGTCTTGGAAAGAGACCGATTTGAAGTGCAAACACCCCTCTATGGTTCCTTATCACTGTCGGTTGCTCTTATCTAGCGAAGTGACATTCATGGGAAACTGAAGGTGAGAGTATTCCGAGAAGAAGGCACTATCATTCTACTCCAACGTTGGGTGATAAGTACGTTTTCGAGCTTAAGATTAGTAACAATGATAAAAAAATAAATACCGCTTCATCAGCCTCCTTGAGAAGATCGATCAACTCTCCATCAGCCTCCTCTTGCTTTTCCTTTCCACTGCCGGGAGCCTGAAAGATCAAAGATCAAATCTCTCCTCTGATCGGTTCTTCAACCTCCAATCGATCGAAGTGGACGAAATGTTCAGAGGCACGAATGGCGAGAGAAGGGAGAACTTTGAGGAGATCCGCCTGTGAAAAGACGACTATTTTGAGAGAATCATTGCAAACACAATAACAGCTGAATCACTGCTTTCACGAGGCTTTTATGTGCAGACTACTCGTATTTTTCACATTTCAAAGGCAATAAAGCATAAGCAAAACGATGAACAGCTGTTGATAGACGAAATCGAACCTGTGCTCCTCCAATGGCTAGCAATGCGAGTAGAATTATGGTTGGAGAGCGGGCCATGGTTGGGATCCCTTGCCAAAATGGAGGGAAGAGACTAAAAGAAGGGGGCTTATCACCCTCTGATAGTAGAGAAGAAGAGAAGAAGGAGACCAGTGCTGATAATGATATTAGCAACACTCTTTCCATTCGAATATGGATTCAGGTCAGTCGTTCAGTCTGTGATCTACTTGGCTCCAGATGTTTATCGATTATGAAAGAAGCATATTTATTATTTATTAAGTTCGACAAGATAGCATCGGGTAATAGCACAATGACTGAACACGTAGGAGGGAATGATCGAAGAGTCTCCTCGAATCACACACTATCTTGACGGTAGAGAGGGTGAGAGAGTGTGTGAAATGAAGAGAGCAAAGAGAGAAGGATTGCATCATCACTTGCAACACCACGCCCGATAGTTGCCCTCTTTGCAAGTGGTGTCAGCAGGGCAGAAATTATCTCGGCATTTCTGAACGGAAGATTACTGTATCTCAGACTGGATAGAGTACAGTACCAATCCGAAGTAGGGCCTGTCGAACTCATCTCCAGGAATTCGGATGGCCTTCAGTCCATTGTCGCATCTTGCATGGCCCTCCTCGAGATAGGCATCTGCATTATCGATCGATTATTGGAGGTATACTGTGATCAATACCTTCGATCTTCTGGTCACAGCAGACACCCACTCTGAATCCATAGTTGCAGAACGATCCCTCGGGACACTTGGCCAGTTCGTACTGTATGAGGGTTCAGTAGATCAGATCGACAATGTACCGTATACCTCAGGTTGTCCCTCGTGGAAGCAGTGACTCTCTCCGTTGGCTCGTTTCGTTGCGGGAGTATTCGCAGCACACATGTTGAAGTCCACTGAATAGAAGATCAGGGGGATTTTTGAATGAAAGTTCAATCGGATTGGCCAGAGAAAGGTCAGATAAACAATGCAGAATGCGATAACTAACTGGGTAGTCTTCGTCTCTGGCACTCTCTCAGTGTCTCGTATCTCTCAGTTGCTTCATGGGAGCATTCCACTGTCAGAACAGGGAAGCAAGCCATGCGAGATGGCTCGAAGTAGTACTGAAGAGAAGAGCTCAGTGAAATTCCGAGAGGAAGAATCTAACCATGATCTTCTTGCTGCCAATCTTGCATTCTTCCCCTGCATGGACAGCCACTCCGAGGGCGAGAAGAAAGAGGAGACGAGTGAACATCTGAGGGGAATGAATGGTGAAAGAGCTCAGAAGTTTAAATAGCAGATGGAATGAAGCAGAAATGGATAAAAAGAGATCATAAATTCGACCATATGTTCAGCGAACGTCTAGGAATAAATTGGCAGATCAATAAGTGAGAAATTGAGAAGAAGTGAGAAGCAGAATGGAGTGAATGGAGAGGAGAAAGAGATAGGGAGGAGAAAATGGCATGGAACACTTGTTGTAAAGAGTGTATGAATCAGATGTAGAAGCATGATTGGAAGAGGAAGGAAGAGAAAAGATCGAGAGGGTCACTTCCCCCTTCCCTTTATACCAGTGGAATTGCGAGGGCGGGGATAACCTAAGGCACTTATCACGAATTGTCTCCAGAAGATTCGATTCTGAAGATCAGTGCTAATTTGCTTTGCAGAAGGATGTAGTGACAGTTCGAAAAGGGAAAGTGAGTAGGATAGATCCTCGAACTAGTGAAAGTAGAGCGAGAAGTTTTCGGGATGAGGGAGTATCCAACGATTACAGAGAATGGATGAGGGATACAACAATGGGTAGAAAAAGGAGTGAGAGGATGGAAAGGGAGGATTGCACAGTTGAGGGAGTCAGATGATTGGGATGGATTGGGAAAGGTCAGCGGATTATTGACCCATCGGTCGAGAATGAGATTCCTGCAAAATTCAGCAGGAGATTCAGGATAACTCCTGCACTGCAGAAATGAGCTATGTGATTGAAAGAGATGAAAAAGAAATCTTGATTGAGATCTATGGGAGAATCGCTGTAATGATGAGATCATCTGGATGAATGAGAATGAGAATATCGGAGAAGTTCCTATTGATTGAGTAGAAAGAAGGAAGGTCAGTCAGCTAGAAGGGTAGAAGTATGATGTGAAAGTGAGGACAGCTGTGGAGTAAAAGAGAGATCACAACTGACAGAGCTCCTCTAGAGATTGGAATGCACGCTAGAAAAAGATCAGGAAGAGGGGAAGAGAGAGGGGCCAATGGATTCGTGGAGGCATTAATCATTGATGAGTCAGACTGAAGCTGATAGTGTAAAGTTGAAATGAATACACTTATTGTATCGAATGGATTTCAATAAGAAAAAAGAAAGATCACAGGTCTGACAGCGAACCTGACAGAACTCGAAGGTAGTACTGCTTTTACTTGCGTAGTAATTTATTTTGTTGTTGTTTTTCACGTTGTTATCAATTATCCGCGGTCATTTTGCTTATTTCTAAACATGCAAAACCTTAAAGTGTTCACGGGCTATCGATTGATCATGATCACATGCATTTTGAACTTTGGAAATAGTTGTTCGCGTTTCGTCATTTTTGTTCTTCCTTGTTTTACGCGTAGTCCTTTCAATTCGATGATTTTCAGATGGCCGTAGACTCAGAAGTCGTCGCTGCGTCACCGGAAACGGCGCCCGACATCAACCCTTCGCAGACTTGGCTGCAGAATGCGAAGGTCGTCGAGGTTCTCGGATCCGACTCCAGTCACAAGGTGATTTTTCATTGGATATCAGCATTGAGAAATAATTGTCCACCTTTCGATACCAATTGTAATTTGCTCAGAGCATCTGTCTCCTTCTGGAGAATAACGGAGTGAAGGGAGTGCTGGTGGCAAGCAAGTCGCCCTTCCCTGAAGCCGTAGATCAGCTGCTTGGACTCGTGCCCAAAAGTGAGTTTATCGTCTTGATAATTTCAATTCCGAGTTCACTTCCAGTGGAGGTCTCCGAACTTACCGTCAACGATGTCTACCGTAACGTGCGCATCGAGATTCCGCAAACGGAGAATGGTAAGTGGAATACTGTAATCATGTCAATCAATCTCCCTATCAGCCCTGTCGTGCTCGTTGATCTTCCCCGCAACGGAGAAGCACATCAACAAGTATCGGAAGGAGGAGAAGTTCATTGTGAGAGAGACTCCAGAAGATTACGAGACTATCACGAAGGAGTGGATTCAACAGAGTAGCCTCGAGTTGGATGTCAGTTATTATATTCTCTTCTTTTGACGTCTTGATTGATTAAGGATAGAAAGGGACTGTGAAACATGGGGGTTCGAATCACTTTTTCTGAAATTGAGTTTATGTATTTTGCTAACTTTCGTAACATTACTTTCACTTGTCTCTTGCAGTGGGTCTACAACTTTATCGATGGTCGATCGGAAGCTGAACGAGTCATTTTCAAGGTATTTGTTGTTGTTATTTTTAATTGAATTTATATTATCACAGGATTCCGACCCTCACAATGGCTTCTTGATGGCTCCTGATCTGAAGTGGAATGGAGAAGATATTGAGAACCTCTATCTGCTGGCGGTAGTGAATAGAAGAGGAATCAAGAGTGTGAGGTGGGTGGATTGACCAATCACTGAGGATACGATTGAATCGCAGAGACCTGACAGCCAACGATTTTCCCCTTCTGGAGAATGTACGAGACAAGGGATTGGCTGCGATTAGAGAGAAGTATAATGTGAGGCCAGATCAGGTGAGTGGATTGTTTCTTTCCAGGTCGTGCATATAAATTATCGATTGATCCCAGGTTCGTATCTACTTCCACTACCAGCCGTCCTTCTTCCATCTCCACATGCACTTCGTCATCCTATCGTACGATGCGCCCGCCTCGGGAGTCTATCAGGCCAGAATCTGTTTAATTAATTAATTATTGAGGCAATTCATGTTAATTAATTTGAAACTCACTGTTTCCAGGCGATTCTCCTCGACGACGTCATCAATAACATCCAGATGGACTCACTCTATTACAAGGTACGGTATTTTCTGATTGTCGGTAAATAAATGGATCAATTTTACAGAAAGCGACCCTCTTCTTCCTCCGCAAGAAGAACGATCGATTGCTGGATATGTACAGGAAGGCGGGAAGGGCGACGGAGTGAAGGAGAGGAATAGTTTAGACCTAATCTAGATCTGTTGTATTCCCATATTGTTCTAATTTATGTCGTTGATATTGTGAATTGTTGATCTCCACTCACCCCCTGTGTAATACTGTTCTTGCGAAGTTAGTGATAAATTGTCGGGAATCTCTTACTCTTGGTTTATATTTATTTATCTGGTCAGTGACCAATCTCATACCTACTGTAAGCATGAAGTAGTACTAGTTCAACAGTAGTAACCCAGATGCGATTCCTCCAATCGGCTCTCTCGCTTACCTCTCGCATTCTGACGGCGCAGCCAGCCAGAACCACCCAGTTTGTCGTCGGAAGGTACGGGAAGAGATGCTATGTATAGTCGAGAAGAATACTGTCCTGCACATCAGTTCATGCCTGTGCAAATTCAGCAATCTCTGGTATTGCTCTACTAATAGTAGACCTACGATCTCTACTAATAGTACCCTAATTCGTAAACTAGTAGTAGAGCGACTAGGTCTACTAGTAGTGGATAGGCGCTTGTAGGTGTGCTACTAGTAGATACGACTAGGTGTACTATTAGTGAGTGACCATGTTTCGTGTTCTCTCGTGTTTCTCACGTACTCGTGCGTATTACTTTGTTTATTAAGCAAACTTAATAACAATACAAATACAATCAATGTGCGATAGGGTCCGAAATAGGCAGATCATCCCGCGGTTGATAGGAAGACTGGAGATGGAGCGAACAACTTCTGAGATAAGGTAGATCAAAGGATGTAATGGATGGACAAACTCATCTTTTCAAACAGCTCCAGTGAAAAATTGAGGTGTAAAACGGAAGAATTAGTCTCTGAAAGATAACTTTTATCAATTAGAACCTTACCTCAATTCAATAGTTCAATTACATACGTAGCGTCG
>LS494433.1:224743-264670 GCA_900490845.1 Pristionchus japonicus | reverse complement strand
CACAAGTCCGTTGTAAGAAGGTGCGTAGAGGAAAATGAACATAGATGCAACAGATGTAACAAAAAATCGATAAATTTGAAACAGTTAGATAAATCGCGACGCCTGGAGCATGCCATCTGCACTCCAGCTGCGCGAACTCTTTTTCGTTAGCGTATCTGCTGAGCTAGGTCTACTAGTAGTGGACCTTATTAGGTGTACTGTGGTTCTTCGCTTCCCCACCCACGGGTTCCCTTATAGGTGTTAGTAATCGGCCCAGAGCGCCTCGCTATTAGGTGTACTATTAGTAGAGCAATACCAGAGATAGTCAGGGGCAGCCGGCAATAGGGCTTTGCCCCGGCCGGGGGTCGAACCCCCGACCCTTCGATCCACAATAGAAAAACTTACCTCTGCGCCACGCGACCTTGTTTCACAATCCTACTAGAGTACCTCCCATCCCTAGGGAAATCGGTTGCCTCGGGTTTGGGAAAAGGCGCCAGAATTAGGACTAGTCGCCGTGGTGTTAGTGTAGTCATTTGACGGTTCCGGCGCCACACCTAATGCTTCCCTTGAACTGATGTGTCCTGCGGTAGTATTGAAGGAAGGAATAATTTAGGGCTCCTCTGGCAATGGCCCGTCGTCCATTCTCCGATGGACAACCAGTCGTATTCGCCATTGAGAGCGTCGAGGACTTCAACCAGGTTAATTCATTCTTCTTTTCTATGACTAGAGTAATTATTCTACTTGATTTTTTTCATGGAGCTCATTCCCTCCTGTAATTAACAAGATTGCAATTGCAGTACGTGATCAACTCTCCCACCCCCGTGCTCGTCGATTTCCACGCTGATTGGTGCGGACCCTGTCAGTTGCTAGGACCCAGACTAGAGGAGAAGGTACGGTGGATTGATTATTCCTTCTATCAACTCAACGAATTGCAACTTATCGTTGAACGTCAAGTGTTGAACTTGTGCGTTTGAAGAAATATTATACCAAACATATCGCAGGTAAATAGTCGATCGGGAGAGATTCTCATGGCGAAAGTGAACGTGGATGATGCCGGTGAGTTCGATTATCTTACGATTTGAATTGATCTTTGATCTCAATCAGGTGAGTTGGCGACTGAGTGGAATATCTCTGCCGTCCCCACTATCATGGCATTCACCAATGGAGAATGTGTCGGAGAATTCAAGGTATTGTTCTCTTCTCTCTTACTTATGAATTATAGAGATGTACCAGCATTTCTATAACTCAACAGTTGATGAAAATACTTTTAAATTAATAAACATTTTCACTAATTGCAGGGCAACGTCTCGGACGAAGAGTTGGATTCATTCATCGAGAATGCCATCGAGGCTTCCCAGTGATCTTTGATCTCTCCCTCCAATTTCCCTTGTTAGTCTCAGATGTATTGTGATATGGGTTACACAGTTGTTGATCGTACATAGTTATTTTGTAAGAGTGATTGCGTTATATATAAATAAATGACTTTCCTGTATCCATGTTTGGTTCAATGACAAAGCAATGACGGGTGGATTCCAATAAATGTATCTGTACGGATTTTTCCGGAGTTACCCTAGTGGGAGAACGATTCGTAGTTACGGTAGATTGTTTATAAAAAAACATATTTTTTCCTTTGACTTATTCTTCTTCATATTATTTTTGAGCCTCCGCATTAAAACTCATTTTTCCAACTTCAGTGTAAAATGAAGATTATCCGTCGATCGAAAGGGAAGGCAGTTGTTATCTACATCGAGAATGTAGATGACTTCACTAAAGTGAGAAGAATTATTCTATTATTTTAAAACTATCCTCTATATTCGACCACATGTTCATATTGGGATTCGAATTATCTATTTTTTGTAGGGGTTACTGTATCATCGCTGTTCCAGTTTGTGCTCCACTCATCCGACCCAGTTCTTGTCTACTTCTGGGCTGATTCGAATGGACTCTCGCGACTACTCGGAAAGAGACTGGAGGAGAAGGTACGGTACATCGATCGACGAATTGTCTGATTACGGTAGATCTCAATTTAGATTGCCAGTCGAGACGGAGATATCGTCATGGCCAGTGTGAATATCGACTGGGCTGGTGAGTTGAATTTTATTCTGAATTTGCATTCGAATTTATCTTGGATAGTTCTGAGAATCATAAGAGCATTGGATATTTGCAGGAGAGGTTGCTCTTGAGTGGAATGTCCGCTCCGTCCCTCTCATCGTCGAATTCAGGAAAGGAATGAGTGAACGACAACTTACGGTGAGTTTCTGTTTCGTATTCTATTTTTTTCGTTTCATCTTTATTTTATTCAAAATAGATAAAATTATTTTGTGCAGAGGCTGCTGATAAATTCTCAGATTCGGAGATACTCATAATATTGCAGGGCAACACAAGCGATGAAGAGCTGAGTTCCTTCATTGAGAAAGTAGTAGCAGCCTACTGATCTTTGATCTTTGATTGTAAGGTATTTATAGTTGTACTAACTGTATCATAGTTTGTAAACTTTTCAGCTGAGATTGTGATAAAGGGTCATAAAATTGTAAGAATGGTTTCGTTGTCACAAGGGAAGGGAACGGTCTGAATGGCCAAAGGGCCGGAACTGAGTCACTCACTCATAGATAGACCAAACAAGGGTGCATCTCTCATTCTATTCGTAGTCTGTTTGAATGTTGAAGGAGAGAAGGAGAGGGAACTCCCAATCGACTCACACCTTCCATTTACTCCTTCGCCCTCCCACTCGCCTCCTGTCTCTATTCACTCCCTTTTAGAGGCAATCGGCAGTTATGAAATGTGCTAGTGAGTACTCCTAGCCTGTACACTAACTGACCTACCTAGAATGAGAGTGAATAGAGAAGGTAGTGCTTCCTTCCTCCCTCTCAGACCCTCCATCTCTCCTGTCCACTCTCCTACTCTATTATTCAGTTCTCCTCATTTCGTCTCCTTTCGATTCCCCCTTGAGGCAGTCTCTCTCCGGAATTATCTCCCGTTCTCTCTTGCGTGATCTTCCAAAGAATTGCAATGAGAAGAAGGAATATGATGGCCACTTCTCCATAGTTATGGATGGCACTGGCCCCTCTCTCCTCTATTCCATCTATCTCTCCTCTCTCTAATGGCCGATTTCGAATCAGAACTATCCTCTCCCACTCATCCTTCTTCCTCTCTCTACACTTTTTATTCCTTCCTTCCAGTAGCATATGGGGTGGAATGAGGAGGGAAGAGAGGAGTGTCTACATCCTGAGTTTCCTCCCCACTGAACAGAAAGAAGAGGAAGAAGGAGTTACTACTTCCGATCTGCACCTTTTCCTACTTCAGTTGTATCTTTCCTTCCATTCTTCGTGATCCTTGCTTACTGATGTCTTTCTCTCTATCACTTGAGTGACGTACTTCTCTCAACAGTAAGTGAGTGTTTGTCGGGAAGGAGGAAGGAAGGGGCGGGGGTTCCAGAGTCGATCTGATCACTTGTCTAATCAGAAATCAGTCTCCCTCCTCATTTCTCTTGATTTCTCTTCTGATAGAGTTCCTAGATAGTGTATCAATAGAGGAGAGCATCTTTCTAATCACTTCGTGTATGATCTACCGCTTCCTCCGTTGAATGTCACTCAAGCGTGATCACTATACTAAGTTTCTCGCATTGCAACTCCTTTTCTCTGATAGTACGGGGTACATCATCATCACATGGCAAGTGAGTGTTTGCTTCCCTCGACTGACTTACTATTACTAATTTACTTCTTTTACCTGAAGAGAGAGAAAGGCCATTCAATGGGTGGATCCCATTTTAGAGATGGCGAGTGCGATAATTTACGGACTTCCCACTCTTTTTCGTTCTTTCTTTCTATCTGTCTGAGTGTCCTCTCTCCTCTCTGATTTGTGTAGTGAATGGGATCTGTTCAGGCTTCTCTTTCACTCTCTTCTCTTCTTCTTCCTTCTAGTAATAAGTCCACTCCCTCTCTTACACAATCTCCTCATCTCTCGTTAGCCATTCCGATCTTCCCCATTATCTCCCCCCTCCTGTCTCTCCTGATAAACACAACTGCTACCCTCTGATCCTTACTCGAGTTGTGTTTAACCAGTAAGTATTCTCCGATGTTTGTTTCTGTTCTCTCTCTCCCACCACTTCGATCGATCTAGAAGAACTTCCCAAGTGACTCAGCCGAAGGTTTATGGTCACTGTAAAGTTGCGACTCAAATCCTCCCCTTCGATCCTCCCTCAATCCCCTGTTGTCTCTCCGCATCGTGAATCTTACACAGGGAACGCGTGTAGTGAGGTCTTGATTGATGGAATGATCTCACATTTCTTCCCCCGAGATCTAGAATCTAAGAGGATCGCCATTGCTTACGATGTATCTATCCATCGATTGATCCTCTGTCCATTATCGCAATGAAAAATTAATTGATAGCCATTGACCACTCTTCTTTGCTCGTTCCATGTCGTTTAGTGTCCCATCTCTCAGATGATTTCTTCCTTCCCTCTTTCTTCCAGTGACTAGTCTCTATGGATGCGGCTAGTGGAGACAGTGGACACTCATCACCACTCGTTGTAAGTTGCTGTTATGTCAAAGGAATTACTGGATTACGGTATAATTAAATCACTATTAAATATTTCAGATGATCCGACAAGGACATGCGATGCACAATCCTGAAGATAGGAGATCGATGATTGAATTGAGCAGACAGACACTATGGGAGCCCAATCAACAGGTTGGATAATGTTGTTTGTATCAATTTGTTATGATTCATAGACTAAAATCTGAAAAATTTAATAAATTTAAATATTTCCAAAACAGTGTTATTGAAGCTTCACTGTGTTTAGCGACGTTGCTCCCAAGATTTTCAACATTTCACAGCTCTGGCTCGAAGTCTTTTGTTGAAGTTTCTTTTGGCAAGCTTTAGCACCCTCAGGCGCTTATTTCTGTTTCCTTTATATTCATCTCTCAGTTCGGTTCCTAAAGAATAGTGGTTAGCTGGGTTTTGACCCTATCCTCTCGCTTGTTCATCCTCATTGTTGCTAGGCAACGACTTGTTGCCGTTCCCTGCCGAGTTAATTGGCTGTGCGTGTCTCGATTATGGTTCGCATGAGTGCCCAACTGCTTATCGAGGGTCTGGTCGAACGAACAATCCATTTCAGCGACTCTATCGCGTACCGGGATCGGTAGAACAGCTGAATCCAGCTACTGCTCCCTCCCAGTCCACCTTCAGCCCCTCACTGCAACCGCCTGTCTACCAGGTTTGATTCTATTCTCATGGACTCTTCATTTAATCGAATTCAGTCGTCGTTAGGATGGGTTCATAGATGTTCAAATTCAGGCTCACGCTGGTAACCGACACTCGTACTCTGGAGGGCCGGTGCTCCTTCCGCAGTACGGACTGTACGTATTTCTTCATCTAATATTTGTATATTGATACCATTATAGGTCGATTTTCGCGAGTATGTTTGACTTGAATTAACCTATTAGAATCATGAATTTCTCCCATTCTAGAATCACAGAGGATCAACTCGGGAAGTCGCAGTTCGGTGGATTCACTTCGCCTCCATTCCAACAACGACGGGTACGTTATTTCTTTCAGTAAAAGACAAACACATTATCTACCTCATTGCTATGACTCGAATCCGTCTCCTTTGTCGAGCAATTCAATCTCTCTGTGTGCCTACATGCCCTTTCTATCTCTATTCCTCCTTTCTTTCCCTCCCACCACACTTCCTCTCAACGACTTTCATACAAAGATGCCACATTGTGCTCTCAGGAGTTTTCTATGAATGGAGAGGAAGAAGTTCATTTGTTTCACAGCACTTTTCTCCTACCCTCCCGTTCGCTACTCTTTTTGACCGAGCTCTCCTTTCAATGCATAGCTGGTTGGGGTTGCGAAAGAGAGCCCTCTCACCCGGTTGGCCTCACTTGTCTTTCCTCATTTTCTCTCTTGGGAAACAGCATTTGCATAGTAACAATTTAGACTTTTCCATGCTTGATGCTGTTGATATTAGTGATTGGATCAACCCCTTTGAAGCAGGATTAATCGTTGATGGCGATGGTTAATCCGTTCTAATCCATGACTGTTGACTGATTACCCTCTCTCCGAGTCACTCCCCTCCATGCCCTAAAGGGGTCATAGAGAGAATAGAGGCAGATGACTGGTCTCTCTCTTTCTCTATCTCTCCCCTTCCATCCCTTGTCTCTCCTCTCCTCTGATCCCTCTCCATGCTTCCCATTCAATGGAAAGCCTGTTCGTGTTCCACACTGAAACAATCGATTCCGTGGTCTTTCTAGAGGAAGGAACACTGGCCAATCGCCGTGATTTTTGTCCTTCTATGTTCACTTTGAGCGAATACAGTCGATGGGTAAATCTCGCGGGGGATTACTCCTCTTTTGTCCTCTCTCTCGTCACTTCTTTCCCTCACTCACTCAAACCAAACCGTCCAGTATCGAGTTGTTCTCCCCTCTCCTTCTCTTCTCTCTGCTCTCTCTTTAATTCCCTCTGATCCTCTGAGAGTACTTCCTGACTTGACCCCACTCGCCCCATTCCAGTTTGATCACTGTTATTCCCTTGAATCAGAGTAATCACTATTCCAATTACTCACTGATATTGGTCACTCAGTCTCAATTCCTTCTCTTCTCTACCCTTTTCCTTCTCCATCTCCTTCTGAATCACTCGCCATCCATTCACTTCTCTCCCTCTCTCTCTCTCCCTTCTTCTCCCATCTCTACTTCTTCCTCTTCATAATCTACTCTCTCGGCGTGAATACCCTCCCTCCTCCCTCCTCGTTGCTCTCTTTGATTCAACTCTGCCCATTCTGGGTACTATAGCGTGTCCGAGTGTCCATTGAGAGAGAGAGAGGGTTCAAGTAGAGGAAATGGCGGCTCCTATTTCTGGAATCCATTGTTGTCTTTCCCCATTCATGAATCGATCGGAGATTCTTCCGTTCACTCTTCCTCTACTTTTTAGTTCTTTCTCGCCCTCGACTGTTTGTCTTCTCAAAATGTAGCATTGTTTATGTGAAGCTACTCTGGGAGACCCCCTCCCCCATCCCCTCACAGTCACTTATTTGTGTTCTGTGATAGGGGTTAGACTGCGCGAAGTTGACCAATTAGCCAACACTTCTCCCCTTATCTCCTCTTCTTCTTCTCTAATTTGGTCATTGAATGATTGGATATCTCCATCACCCATCTCTCTCTCTTTGAATGGGTAATGAACCGTCGCCCCTTTTGATCTCCCCTCTTTTTGCATCCATCCCTTCTCCTACCATCCTTCCTTCCATCTTTCCCTTATCCTCCACCACTTCTTTTTTGCGGTTTAGTCATTAAATGCTGTCTCTCTCGTAATCAAGCAGAAGAAGTGAATGGGAAAGGGGGAAGAACACTCGACCACATGGGAAAGAGATTGGAGAGAAGATCCCATTTGCAGTTGAGACTCTGCTAATACATTTCACAGCTACGATGATGGTTCTCTAAACTATCCTTTGAGCAAATGTGTTGTCTGCATCCGAAAGACGTGGTTGTATCCGGTAGTACGTGAAAGAGGAATCGTAGCAAAGAGTGGGATGATTGGAGGCAATTAGAGTCCTGCTTGAGGGAAGGGGAAGGGAAACGTCAGTGGAAGGGGAAGAGAGAACTGTACACACACAGCTGCTTTATGACCTGTGACTGAAGCAGTAGATGGCTTATTTTAACACCCCTCCTTCCAATTAAAGGGAGCCGAGAGTGATTGATAACTGACTCTATCACCACCCTGCTCGACCGATCAGAGCTCCTGATCAGTAGCAGATCCCGTTTGGGCCTTTCTTTGTTCGATGCTCATTGCACTGATGAATGGGAGTCAAGGAGACCGAGATGGCTCATCGAAATAATGATAATTGTGGCAGCGAGAGGGGCGAGAAAGAACGAGTATTTCAACCTGCCCCTACCCCTCCACTTCGCCTCTCTCGATAGAGATTGAGAGAGAGAGAGAGGGAGAAATGATGAGGAGAAGTGACCGCAAACTTGTCTGTCTAACGATCAGAAGGCGTCCCCTCGATACACTTCCCTTATCTTCATGTGGCTACTGTCTTTTGGATCGGAAGGGGTAAATAAGTCCTCAAGTGACATCTCCGACTTTATGTCGTTGTTTATTGCAAAGACGAGTCTGCTCATCAATAAAATGTAGAAAAGGCCTTCCTTGCATTCCTTCTCTCTTCTCCTGTCCACTTGTCCATTCATGAAGGAATCTTCTCCTCCTCTTCTTTTCCTCACCTCTCTCTCTATCTCTCCTCTTTTTCGTTGGACGGGCGAAAGTGTCGAGGACTCTTCTTCACCATTGTCATCTTCCCACAGATTCCTCCCAATATTCACGCCGATTCCTCCCTCCCCTTTGTATTCTTCCGTTCCCCGTCAAAGCGAGGGAATGTGTATGCATGATCTACCATTGTGTGCTCACTTCGGGCTTCCTCCCTGTTCTTCTTCTCTTCTTTCCCTTCCGTTCCCGTAAGGCTCATCTGATTCAGTTATGATTATATTTGTGTGAAGGATGCCTTGGATGAGGCTGTTTGCGAGTGTGCAGTATTGGAAAGGAGGAAGGGACGACCCGTGCTAACCGAATTATTTATCAGCCCCTGTCTATCTGGTGAGAGGAGAGTTCTCTCCCTCCCTTCCCTCGTTTAGTCGAGATTTGCTCATCTCCAGTAGAGGAAATCTCCCCTCTATCTCTCTTTCCCTCTCTGCACTCTCGCAATCTGCCCTTGTCTCTCCTCTCTCCGAATCGCGCTCTCATTTGTGGTTAGCCCGCGGCTCTCAAGATTACAGCGGGTGATAAGACTGATTGAGGAGTGAGTGAGAAGCTGCGAGGCGGCCCGTGCCAAGGGCAATCGAGGGGCCGCTAGACAGTGGTCTACCTTCTCCCTTCTCCATCAAACGAGTTCCCTTCTCAGTGGCCACCCACACGAGAGTGGGCAGTGTTTGTGATAGACCGCAAGTGTTGAAATGTAAGCAGTGAAGCTGCCTCCCCTTCTCCCTCTCCCTCCTTCCAACTTGAGATCTCGACTAATTCATATTGACAAGTGGTGCAGAGATGGAAGAGGAGGATGCAAACGGAGACGGAGATGGGGTCATTGAGAACCCCCCCCCCCCCCCCTCTGTATCTCTGATCACTACAACGTGTAGATTAGCAAGATTCGAGCAGTACTTCCTTCTTCTTTCTAATTAGCTATCATGTCTAATCAAGATTGATCCCTCATGCTGCTTCATTGGTTTTCTAAAACTCAAAGTAGTGTTCGTTGAGTAGAACTATTTCAATTGAGAGAACCTTTGAAAGGTTCCGAAAGAGTATAAATTGGGCTCGAGAGTGGTCATTGTGCCTTCGTCTCTTTGCCCTCTCGCTGCAATCACTTAATCTGCCCTTGATCTGATCACTGATAGTCCTTCTCCTTCTCCCTCTTCTTCTCTCGTCGTCATTCTAACCCCTCTGTAATCCCATATGGATCGCCAATCATCTCAAGATTGTTGATAACAAGCTTATGGGGGGAGAGAGCACTGATCCTTTTTTGTCCCATAATAAAGCCATCACGAGAGCATGCGTTGATTGAGATTGAAGGAGAGCTGTAAATGAGAGAGGAAAGTGTCCTCTCACGTTATTCTCCCTTTGATAAGAGAGAAGAACACTCATACTCTACTTATCACTATCACTGATCTCTCTATCTTTATCTCTCCCCAACTGCCTCCCCCTTTCCTGTCTGAGTCAGTCGTTTTTCCTTGTTTTCTTTGATATCACATGCTTCTCTATTTACAGTGATCAATCGATGCTCATCTGATCTCTCTTTCAGTTGGTTTCATCTCAACGTTCGTTCGATTCTTCGTCAACGGGAGGAATCAACCAATGCGGTAGAAGAGGAAGAGACAACACTCGCAGTTGTACGTTCCATTTCGATTTCCTTAAATCTGGGAAGCATCTTGTGTAAATTATGGACTGTAAACTGCTCACTGCCGTAGGAATCAAATTAGTAAGTGGGGGAGAAGAGTGAGAGTAGTGTCTACCACAAGGGTGAGACTGCCTGCGAGATTTATGGTTGTAGTCAGAGGGAGGTGGGATGAGGAGTAGTGTTAGAGATGTTGATCGACCAGTGAGATTGCGAGTGCCTCTTCATGTACATTTTATGCATATTCTATTTTTTTGTAGTGATATAGTGAGGATACATCAAGCATAGTCGCTCTTCGTTTGCCAGATTCAGTAGTTCCTTCACCTGTCTCCTTCCTCTCTTTCTCAATCACTCATCATAGTAATCTCTGTGGTGTATCCATCACAGCTCATTTCGTCCCTTCCCTGTTGCAAGTCCCATTTGTCAGTGACCACTAAAGCTGTTCGTTATTAGTCCGCCGGCTAGCGGTTAAGGTTTCATATTAGAGACCTCGTTTGTCTTAATTACAGCTTGATGGATAATTATCCATTCTCTGTCAATCATCATTCAACTGGTAGCCCTTCCTCCTTCCTTTCATGAGAAGGAGGGCATACATTAGCAGATGGTAGCTGAGTCTTGCCATTAGATTAGTCGTGCACTACTTCCCGTGGCCTTCCCACTTCTTGCTTCTCCTTCCCTGAACCAAAGAGATCTCTCGATGGATGGTTGCATCCCTCCCATCACTCTTCCTTCCTCCCCTCCTCTTCTTCACTGTAAACTGATAGGGGCATCTGGCAAGAATGCGCGAACTCGAGAGAGGAGAAGGAAGAGGGAGAGGCAAGCAACTGTTCACTGCCCCCTCGGGAGGGATGAATGGAGAAGAGGAGGAAGGGACACCCACTCGTATGCAGATGCATCCCCAATCACGAGCAGTTCCTTCTCGAGAAAGATGAGAGGAGAGAACAGTTGTGGGGGTCGGATTACTCCCTCCGTAACCTCTTCCTTCATCACCCCCTCTTCATCCTCTCTGTTTTCAATCATCTCATATCTTCCTCTTCTCTCTCTCTTTCTGATCCTCTCCAGTTTATCTTTCTTCTTCGTGAGAATGTTTGCTAGAAAACGAATAGTTTCTCTCTCCCTTTCCTCTCTTCTGAGATCATCCTCCTCGCATTCTGAGCCCCTCCTCGCAAATATTCTATTTCAACTCCCGAGTTCTCTCCTCTCTGTTCACTGAATAACTCGCAGTCTTTTCGTGTTGTGGAACTTGTCAGAGAAAATTGAGTGGATGATTGGGGTGTTGACAATGAGGAGAACGAAGTGTAGGCCAAAGAATGATGTGAATGAATAGTACGCTGCATCTTCAAGTTTTTTTCAATGTTGAAGTTTTCTGATCCATCAAAAATGATGATCTCATTGCAGTGGTACTGTCAGCGGTGAGCGAGGACGACATGTCATCCTCTGCCCATCGGAGATACGGAGAAGTCGTGGATCAGGTGAGGAGGGATGAGGGAAGATATTCAAAACTTTAGGAGTCTGTTGTACGGAGTTGGTGCAGAAAACTTTAGTTTGGCGATGTTGTGAATAACCTAGAGGAAGATGGGTGCATTTCCTTGATCACATGATCAATGCTATATCTGTCGAAGAACACCTTGAGCATTAGTATTCTCTCCCTCTATCTTTGCATAGAAAGAGACGCAGCCTTGACTCCTCTTTCTCCGTCTTGATCATTTCAACCACAAGTTAATTGGTAACGGCTGGTCAATAACCTCGTTCCCTACCGTTTTTCGAGTAACTTTTTCGGTCGACTGACCTACTGTGATGAATGGGATTGTTTTGATTGCGAGTGAGAGGAGAGGGAGCGATAAATTGCTTCATTTGCCCATCACGGTCTCACTAATCACTAGATGATGTTTCTTCTCCAATCTCGAGACAGTTATCCACTCCTTCTTCTCCCCTTTCTATTCTCGTAACTTCTCTTCCCCTTGACAAGTGTAAAGGGCACGTTTACTCCCATACAAGAGTTGATTCATTTGATCGATTTCACACTTTCCTCCTCTTCCTCTCTTCGTGTGTTTTTGCATCTACAAAGGGAGCTAATTAGATGGAAATGGAAGGTGACACGGCGTCTCTTCCCTTCGTTCTCTCCATTAAATCGACTCCTTTTTGCTTGTAAACTCTCGCTTGTCTCCTTCTTTCCTTTCTTCTCTTCCCAAACTCGAGTTTATTGGCTGTTTTTGGTCGATCGTAACGGTGGGAGATGAAAGGAGTGAGAAGGAGGAGGAGAAAAGGGAACGAGGTCTGATCAAGATGAAGTGATCACCTCTGACCTTGTAGTGAACTCCCCCTCTTGTTCCCCACTGAGAACGCGCAACGGGATACTGCAATCTGTCTTGGTTAGAGTTGGTTAGAGAGACGGATGGGGTCGAATGAGGAGTGACAGCTTTTTGAATCATACGGTAGTCAATTCTAACTACAATAACCACCATGTTCGTTGCAGGGTCCAGACATGACGGACAGCATCTCATCCTCGCCAAGGGAGGGAAGCGGAGGAGGAGGTGAGGGAGAAGAGAAAGGGTACGGTATCTAATCGATCGATACTGCAGGCAGCACCCCGCAGCTGACCCCTAAGCACTCGGCGAGAGGAAGTGGAGGAGGAGGGCAGCATCCACAGCAGCAGATGTATCCAGGTACGGGGGATGAAGAGTGAAGGGGACGAGGATTATTCTAACCCGCTCATGAGCATGAATGATAGAATAATGAGCTTCATGAATAATTTTGTTGTTGCAGTGCCGGGCCAACTACTCGTGGATCCGGCGACAGGCCAGCACTTCATCGTTCCCTCGCAGGGAGGAGCCGCCCCCGCCCCACAGCCGATATACTATCATCCTATGTGAGTGGAGAATTTGTTATGAAACTATGAGAATAAACTAGAAATTATATGATGGTTGAAAATTGAATCAAATTGGAAAAAAAATCTGCAGGTACTACCCGCCTCCTCACGGTGCGCCCGTCCAGCCCGCTCCCGCACCCCATCAATTCTACGGATATGCACCTGTGCAGGGTGAGTGAGGGGAGGAGGGTTATTGATTGAATAGATTACGGTTCTCTAGTATCTCAAACAGTAATTTCATTCAGAATCAGTATTACAAGCTACCCAACAATGATAAAGTATCGCAAACACAATTACTAATTAATCTCCACTGCAGGATATCCGATGGCGCCCCTCCCTCAGTTCTCGTCTCGCTTCGCCGTGCCTGCGTACTCTCCCTCGATGGGAGGAAGGGCGCAGTACCAGCAGGCTGCCTGCTCCACTGATGAGATGACCAGAGTCGGAGGTGAGGGAATGAGAATAAGTGATGGACATCAGGGGGATTCGGATTTGTAAAGGAATTGATTGATTATTTCAAATAAAATTGTAAATATTAAAATATGATTTGATTTTTGCAGATGATTCCTCCTCGTCTCCGAAGGCGCCTGGATCTCCTCACTTCTCAAAGGTGTGTTGGGTGTTCATGAGAGCATTGTAGGGCTTTGAACATATGAATTCATATTTTAAAAATCATTGCAGGGAGTGACATCCTTCGCTGCTGGCTACCACCAGTCGAGACGAGGAGATGAGACGGACGGAAGACCCTCTCCTCCCTCCTCACAACCAGAGGATCCTGAGGGACCGAGGGATCCATTCAGGTACGGGGCTCACTAAAGAAACTTGAGTTATATGCATGTCGAAATCATGTCGAAAAATCACATGCCGAAAGCAACACCAAACTACATTTGCCTTGCAGACGCGACGTGACTCGTTCCTCTGCGGAGTACCGTCAGATGATGTCGGCGATGGACCTCAACGCGACGTCGTCTGCAAGATTCGGAGGAGGCCCGCAAACGATGATGGTCGCCCCCGGATCCGCCCCTGTCCTGCCGCAGACTGATCAGGTAAAGACCCGAGAAACTGATTCTATTTCATTTTTTGGTTGTTGGTTTTCGTCACATGATTAGGACAAAGAATTACTTCGAATCTTTTTCGGTTTCAAATTTCGAGTTTGTGATTTTAAGTCACAGAGTTGGGTGATAGGTTCAAGTGGACGGGGATGATTGATTTGAAGTTGCTCTCAAAATAAATATTTATAATCCTCACATTTCAGTCCGCTCCCGTGTGGTGGGCGTCTCCCTCTAGCAGACAGCAGAGAGCGGGCAAGGGATCCTTCAGTGGAGAGAGCACCAGCTATACCGATACTGAGAGGTTAGTGCTCTTCTTTAAACTATTCTGCCTTACCGTAGTACAGTTATGAGAGGATAAAATAGTTGAAGCAATGATATGAATCCACTCCCTTGCAGTTCATCATACGTCCGTCGTGTGACTCCTCCGACTCTCTCATCGACGACTGTCTCAGACACTGAGTCCTCCTCCCGTCCCTCCCCCTCCAACCCCTACTTCCAACAGTCTCCTGCACCTCCTGCTGCAACCACCTTCGCAGCACAGGCTGCCATGAATGGACAGGTGAGAGGATACTTTATCAGACCTTGCTGCCAGTATTTCAAATTTATTTATCCTAAGGCCACAGTGAGCTCAACTGTAAAATATCGAGAGAGTAAAGCTACTAGCATTAAAAATGCTCTTTTCTGGGTGATCTGTGGAGATAGGAGTCGTCACAAGTGGACTAAAGTTGAGCAGGATTATGGTAATGAGAGGAGTGTGTGACAGAGAGGGGAGTGACTATCGATTAGTGATGACTATTCGTGAATAGCACCTACTAGTCACATGTAAACTGGCTTCATTTCTATATTTCTATTTGACGACTTATAGATTGAAAAAATTGCAGGATTCCTCTCCTCCGATGCCGAAACCGAAGGCAATCCGAATGGAGATTGACCTGAACAAGCCAATGCCAGAGGAGGAAGAGTTGAGAAGGGCTGAGGAGGAGAGGAACAAGGCAAAAGGTGAGAGTTATGATCTAGTACTAATTTTACATTAGTAAATTAATTCGCAGCATCTCGAGCCCCACCCACGGCCTTCACAGTCTCTTTCGGTGACGAGGGCGGAGAGGGAGAGGAGAGAGGAGGACCGGGAAAGGGAAGAGGAATGACACTCCAAGATGCTGCGAGGAGAGGAAGAATGGCGAGAAGAAGTGTCGGAGGAGGAACGCCTAGTGGTGAGAGATTTATTTCTACGAACTTGAAACCTGAATTACCCTACATGGCAGGACCATTGACGTGCCATTCAAACATCAATGAACCAAACCATTGCAGCCCCGACCCGTGGTGGATCGGCGTCTGCTGCCACCTCTGCCCGTCCCTCCACCACTTCCTCCCCTCTCGTGAGACAGAGCAGTGGAGGAGATGATAAGGGATTCCTCCTTGAGAGACTGCTCCATGGAGATAGTGAGTGGATTTATTGGCTAGTTATTATAACGGTCATTGAATGTTCTTATTATGGACATTTGAAATCTGAATATGAATTTCTATAATCCGCATCTATCCTGCAGAAGGTCGTCCGGCCACAGCCGATCCTTCTCCCTCCTCGGCCTCCTCATCGGGAGTCCATTCGATGGGAAGAAACAGTCAGAGGGACACGGATAACAACAGTGATGCTGGCACTTATGTCATTGGTCAGTGGGATCTGCATTTCGTCCAATCTTTTTCAACTGAATAGTATGCTCCGCTGTGAACTTTGTGAGTTAGACAGTGTGATGCCGGAATGTTTTACTTTTGCGGTAAATCCAATCAATTCAGGTCAATCGGAGTCCCGTCAGCACTCGACGATGATCACCTCCCAGATCATCGAGAGAGACAGCGATGCGAGTAGCAGTGATACTGAGTGAGGAGATTGATCTTTGATCCTCGTAGTTTGTATTCTGATCCCTGATCTCCTTCCAGAACGACAGTCTCTCGTTCGCCCTCTCCCGTGGGTCGCAAGCCCCGCCCGCTCGCTCCGGCAGCCTCCCATCCTGCAGCAGCCCCCTCTCCGACCGCTGTATCGAATGAGCAGACGAGTAGGATGCTGCTCACGGAGTTGGCCAAGCTAAAGGCCATGGGCGGAGGTGAGAATGCAGTTATTATTTATTCTGGAATAGTGACATGTAACGCGTTCAAAATCAAAGCAAAATTTTGAAAGATCTTAAACAAAAAGAGGAAGAAATCAAATAGTGTCTTTTGCAGCCGCTCTGACCTCTCCCCGTGGTGCGTCCTCGACGGCAGGCTCGACCGCCTCTGGAAGCAATCCCAAGGCGAGACAGACACTCATCTCCTCCCTCCCCAATCGATCGGTGAGATGACAAGAAGCTTTCCCCGTGTGCCTCTTGAAGACCACTAAGTTCTTCAGAGCGTAACCATAACTCTCCAGGTATTCGGAATGGCTGCCTCCTCAGCGGGTCTGACTGCCCCTCGTCCCTCCGCCCTTCCCCCTCCTTCTCCCTCTCTTGCTGCAACTGCTGCGAGCGACAGACACCACCAACCACCCATGCACTCGCCCCAACCAGTTAGCAGTGCTGCTGCTGGAGGAGGAAACTTCAGGTGAGGGGAGATGAGAGGATAGTGAAACACAAACAAAGGTAGTTCGAGAAATGTACAGTACCAAGGTGATTCGGACCCATCTGTGAACAGTATAATTTAGTCACCCACAAGCACAATGTGAACGATATTTTCGAATCCTGATCATACTTCTCTTCTCTCATTCATTTCTCAATTAAAATTGATCACAATTCCGCACCACTTCAGGAAGTCGAAATATCGATGCCAGAGTGAAACGTAAGCACTCGTTCTCGTCTAGTTCCACATCCTATCTCTTTCCTCTCACTTGTCATTCCTCTAGTCTAAAACGGAACGAATAATCGGTGTTTCGTCAATCCATTCGAGCATGAACCGTATTCTATCCGTCTTACTATTCTCTGACTCTCTGATTGGCGCTTCAAAATACCTTTAGTTGCATCCATGTCAGCATCATTTCTCAATGTCGTATCGTGAGTGTCCGGTCGATAATCGATCAATACCGCATGCCTACTATTTGAATTCCATCACAAATCACACTTACCGTATTCCGTAGTAACCCAAAAATCCCCATAAAATGGTCTAACATTTCTTGGTCACGTTTTCATTACCATATATTAGACTAGCTAGATACATAATTAACGGTATGATTATCGATCGATAATCGTCGGTCCGTCCTATGATTTGCATATGAGGCCGCACTACTCATGCTATTGACAATGGACGGACTGATCGAGTGAAGAAAGAGTGATCGACAACTGGATTCGAGTCTGCGATGGGATACCGTAGTGTAACACCCACTTGGAGATACGGTATCCCGCCAGTTCTCGATTCCAGTGTGTAGCTGCAGTGAGTGAATTACTGTAATCCTCAGGAGAGCGGACGGCGGTCGTTTCTCGATGCGAAGTACGAGTGGAGTGAATGGAGGAGGGCCGATGGCTGGATCAGCAGGAGGATCGCCCCAGACTGCACCCAAGAGACCCCCTTTCAAGGTGGGAGGAGGACGACCGTTGGTGAGTCGGAGTTAGCTTGGAATCAGGGCTCGAATACTCTGTCGAAAAAGCCAGAATTGTAATGCTTGTTGTATTCGACCCCTGGTGAGTAAAGAGTGGGATGGAAATGGATGCACTAATTGTGGTGGCTCAGTTGCAGTCGGGTAACGTGGCGGCAGAGAAGCAGCGGGAGAACGAGATGACTGCGTGGTTGAGAAGGAAGGATTACAATCCAATGAAGGCTGCCATGGAAGCGAAGAAGGCCGCGGCTGCCAAGAATAGGTGAGTGCATGGGGTTGTTGGATTTGAGAAGAACGTTAAACAGAAATAGAAGGAGAGATGCAAACAAACTAAGAGAAATGAAAAAAAGATAGGAGAAAGAGAATGGACGATGATTTGATCCTATTTAGCAGTAATAGCGACATGTCTGAAGCGTCAACGGACGTGCCAAGGTTTGTAGAAAGAAGGAGATGTTGTGTTGTATGAAAGTACTCTGTATAAATGGAAAGACGCATGAATCGATATTGTGGTGCGAAGACAGCTATACTTGAATATTGTCGACCGTGAATCGTGGCAGATGCTGCTCTGTGGACTAGAATGACTGAACCAATTGCAGACAGGATCAGTTCACCAACAATCGCTCCATCTCTTTCCACGTCGGCAACAATGGACAGCAGAAGCCGGTGAGGGATTAGTTAATTAACTAATTAATTCGTTGAAACATTTTTATTTAATTCTAATCTCCCTCTCTTACAGCCTCCCCGTGGCGCTGAGCTGGTGCGTAACAAGTCCTCCGAGTCTCTCCACGCTACGGCTGAAGACGAAGCGAGATCCCATGCCAGTCAGAGAGTGAGTTCACTAGTTATCGATTGCATACCGTATCCAACGTATACGGTACCCCATTCAGACGTACCGTAAGTACAGTAGGGAGTACCCGAGACCGCCCGGGGGCATGCAGGTAAGAAGGGGGAGAAGGAGGCGGAGCTTTCTGTGGTGTCCTCCCTATTTATAGTGACCCAGAGTGCACCCATATCTTGCCTTTATCAGTTGTGTGTTCACAGTTCAGTGCGATGCGAGTGTCTAGACTAGGGCTGGAAGAGTTCAGATAGTGCTACTCGTTGTAATCAGTTACCGAAGAAGAATCCTCTCAGTTTCGGGTGGAGGCTGGCTGCTTTATCTGTAATGGGTTCTCCCTCTGTCAAAATATGTTAAGAGCCAAGCTTCCTTCTACCGCATTCTGTCGCCTACTCTTCCTTATTCACTGACTGATCTTTGATCTCTGTCAGGTGATCGCGGAGTATTCGAGAGGAGTCGTCGAGGACATCAACAAACTCACCAGACAGCACTCGAAGACCAAGGATCAGAAGGTGAGTGGAGATTCGGTCATTTGTATCGTTGTAACAGTTAGAAATATCGAAAATCCAGGCCCTCTCTGGACTGGCGAAGGTGGTGGATCAGCTGTCGACCAAGTGCAAGAAGAGCATCGAACTCATTCGGTCAGTATGTTTACTGAAGAAATTAGTTGATTTGGTGTGAAATTCGAACAGAAAGCAGGTAAAAGGAGCTAATTTTGTACTATCCAAGACCATGGAAAATCGTGCAATAAGCGAATGAACAAATGATCAAATCGTCCTCTTTGCAGTGCACAGAACAAGGGCTGTCTCTCCGTCTCAGTGGAGGATCTGCTCGCGACGGCAGTGGAGCCGCCTAGAGACGATGAAGGTCTCACCGACCAATTGGATCGATTAAGCAACGCATTCGATGCCGTCCAGAGATATCTCGAACAGGTGAGGAAGGATTCTATCGATCGAGTAGATGGGATTGGAACATCATTGAAAAGTTCTCTAGATTATGAGATGGTTGTGAAATCAAGATGTTTCATTCCAATGTCTATTACAAATCAACCTTCCCCTCATTGCAGTACTCGCTGGACGACAAGGATCTCTCTTCCTCAGAGAGCGAAGAGGCACAGAGTGGATTCTCTGCCAGTGGAAGGAGAGGAGGACCGCCTTCCACCTTCTCCTCCTTCTCCGCCTATCGACAACCCAGAGGAGGACAGCAGACTGCCGGAGGAAATAGGTAAGGGAGTGGGATACTGTAGCTGGCATTACGGTATTCGACCTAGTGGCTTACTGTATCGATTGCAGATCGACGTTCACGTCAATCAACGCTCGCCCTGGCAGAGCAACGAATGCGTACAGGGCGAAGTTGATGGGAGGCCATCGAAGTCCCTCTGGAGGGCGTCCCAGCAAGAACAATTAAGGAGTACGGTAGAGGACGAGTATCGATTGGTCCTTGTCCCATATCGATTAGAGTTATTTAGAGATCTGTTATCAATTTGTCCCTTATTAGGGTGCCCCTGCAATACGGTAATAAGTAGTCATAATTGGATTATAGTACGAATTTCCCCTTTATCCTTTCTTCCTTCATTCTGTCGCAAACCAGTATTCCCTAAAAACGAAGCTTTGTCTTTTACAATTCTACCTTATTCTCCCTTCTTCTTGTAAATGTTTTAGTTTGCCCTAAAGTTGCTTGTATAGCATAGTAAGCGAAGGTAATCAAAATAATATCAGTGATAATTTCGTGCATTCATTTCTTCTTACTCGTATCAGTTTGAGTGATTCACCTTCTTCTCGACTTATTCTATGTACCATATTGTGTTATCCCTCCGATTCATCGTGTGAATTCATTCGTCTGTCCACTAGTCCATCATTCTTCATTTCGAGTGATCGGAGCGTTGAAAACGCTGCCACTGTATAAATATAACCGTTTTAATTAATTCTGTAAGATCGAAGCATCATATTCTTCATTCTGAATGTTTATTTATTACGAAGCCTAGTCTGTAGTTTAGCAGTATTTATAGTCCCTCGTTTGAGTAGTCATTGTTTCCGGTTCCATATTGACTGGAGGCAGTCGACTCCTCTGTAAAGGGTATCTAGATGATGAAATTGGAAGAGAATAGGGAAAGAGATGGGAGAAGGAAGAGAGAAAGGGAGGCTTAGTGTCTCCATAGTCTAATGAGACCAGACCAATGCAACATGCAATGGGGAAGAGGAGAAGACAAAATTGAGGGAACGGGAGAGAGCTCGAAATTGCATTAGGCTTTTTGTCGATTAGATCTAGCATAGTGGCAGTATTCTACGTACTATCCGTTGCTTCTATCTAGATACATCAGTTTCTTTGATATCTCATAACTCGTTATACAGCTTTTTCTTGTAAACGGTTTACATCGGTGAGATAATAGAGAGATGGTCAGTCATTTTGTGTAAGAGTGAGTGCGAGAGAGGAAGAGTGACCCTCCGTAGTGTCCATTCCATAGCCTTCTTCATCTGTCTCTCTCAGGGGTCCTCCCTCCTCTTCCAGAGGACTCATCGATCTGTAGAGAGAGGGAAGAGGAGGGAGAGAGACTGAAGAAGGGAAGAAGCCTCTCTCCTCCTCCCTCCTCTCTACTGGACAGAGTCTCCCTCTCTCTCTCAAAGTACTACTCTATCTCCTCCCTCCACAAGCCATTTCCCCCATTGCTGTCTCCCAATAGACTTCTTCTTTCGCAATTTGTCGTAGTCTTTGAGTCTCCCGTGATCGTGACCCATGGAGAGAATGGAGAGGAGTGAATGGTGTCAGTCTCTATTCTATCTCTAGTCAGCTGATTGCGTGTGAGTCTCCTATCGTTATCAGAAGGAGAGGTTATCAGTGAAGGGAGGAGAGGCTGGTACTAAACTACCCTCTCAATGACCCACGAGAACCTCTCTCTTCCCCTCTTCGAAGAGCTGTACTCACATCAGTTAGAATAGTGGGTCTGGTCAGATTCTCTCTCGATTGTATCTCGAAGACCTCCTTCTTCATCCTTTCGGTCAGCTGTTCTCTGATCGTCCTATCACCAATCGGACACCACGTGGTCTCCATTGCCCTTATCTAATCACCATCCATTCACCTTCCAAAATGGGGACCCCATCATTCCATTCACTGGTACAGTATTCCCCTCTACTCGATAGAGGGCGGTAAATCATTCTCCGCTCCTTCTCACTCTCGAAGAAGAGTCCATCCATTCTCTTCTCCTTGAGTGTGTCTGGGTTCGATTCCTCTCCCATTTCGGTCGTTTCTCTTTCTCTCGTCTTCCTTCCTCCCTCCATCCTCCCCTTCCTTCCCTTCTTCCGTCCTCTTCTCATTCTCCATTCATTCATTCCGTTTCTGTTCACCCTTCGACACTTCAATCATCTCTCTCTTGCTCATCCCAATCTCAGACTGATGAAGTGGTCTGGAGAAGAGGTTAGAGTGTTCGAATCCCTTGCTTCTGGATTCAAAGTGCTATAATTCGCTCCATATCTGGATATCTGAATGGATTGTCCACTTTCATTGAATGTCACGCGGCCGCGCCGCTTTCAAAAAAGGCAGTAAACAAGAATTAGTCATACTTGTAAGAGTGTCCTCTCACTCTCGCCCATTTATCATCATTCTCTCATATTTTCAACCTGACGAGAATCGAAGGGAGGGATCACGTTATCTCCTCTGCTTCGTGGTCCTGAGAGTTCAGTGCTTTGGTCAGAGAGGGATTTATCGCTGTCATTCACCTCTCTCCCTCCTCCTCCCTCTCCTCCCTCAAAACAGCTGAGAGCAGGAGTATCCACGTGATCAACTCTCTCTCGTTCTCTCTTCTCACCATCTTCTGAATACTCCTTCCCTTCCTCCTTCTCCCTCTCTTCCTTCCCTCCTTCTCTCTCTTGTTGTCTGTTCGTCCCCCGTTCCACACTGCGCGACTCCCCACTCTTGCGAAAGGCGCGCTCTTTGATCCCTCTCTCTTGCTATTGTCACCTTCTATCCAGCCTGCGCCGTAATCGGACTGTGAGGTAGCCCCATTTATGCATGCATAAGGGGCTGCTATGCAGAGCAGTCAACAGAAGGAGATGAGATGATAGTGGTGAATGAGAGAGAGATCACTTCCCACCATCTCCTTCCATTTACTAGTAATCTCCCGTTGCATCAACAGTGCCTTCTTCCCTTTCTTCCTTCTGACAGATCTCTTCTTCCTTCTTTCCCTCATCCGAGGATGTTTACTCATCTCAACTTCTCCTCTTCTTCTTCTTCTACTTCGTCATTCACTTTCTTCCTTTCACTTCCGTTCATAACTAACCCCGTGACACTTCAACACTGCAACTGTTCGAGAGAATCCAGAACAATCTCCTCTTTCACTCTTTCTCTCCTGATCTTCGATATTCCTCCCCACTCTGACTCAATGTGGCACCGATCCTCCCTCATGCCCTCTGGTCCACTCTCTCCTCCTCTCCCTCCCTTCCAACCAGTCCTCGATCCCTCCGGAAATAGGCAGCTCTCGGGTTTCCGTCCCGTGTCTGTTCGAGAGAGTATTGTGAGGCCTCCCTTCTCTCTCTCCCTCACTCCCATGCATTATGCCATAATGAGTGGTCAAGTGTGCAATGAGCGAATGGAGGGAGGGAACCCCCTGAGGGGAGATTGAATGGAGAGAAGGAACCATGGTGACCATGGAAGGAGTTCGAGTGAATGGAAGGTTTTGATTGAAGGGTGATCAGTGATATGGTTGACGGATGAGGGAAGGAATGAGGAGAAGAAGGGGTCATGTGGTTCTAGAGGATAAGTCGGAAGAGGAAAGAAGAGAGCAGGGCAGGGCTTACACTCGAGACTTGCTCAGTCTATCCAGTCCCCCCTCTCCCTGTCCCAATGAGTGGATTACCCAATGGAAGTAGTGGGGAGAAGTTCGTGTATCTACGAGGAATGGATACCGTAGCCAGAGAGAAGGAGGAAGATACCGTATCCATCGGAGAACTGCCTGAGACCAGTCTGAGTGGAGAGTTTGGTGGGTGACATCGATCATCAATTTTGAAATGTATTGTGTCTATCTACACCTCTTGATACCGCAATGTAAATAGCGAGACAATCGATGAAAATATCGATTGATTAGCAATTGATTCCTTCAGAGGAAGCTCTTCGTAAGGTGTCGTTCTCTTCGATTGCCTCATTTGACACGAGGAACACTTATATTTCTGCCCTCGATACTCTGAGAGAAGCAACTTTCCCGGTTAGAGAGTGTGATCGATCTGAGTGGGGTTGAAGCGTTATTCTGACCACTCCTTATCACTAATCGTGTTCTAATCCCTCAGCTGAACATTCTTTGATTGTTATCTAACTGACCCATTCCGTCCTTCTCAATCCATCTCTCGTTTGATCATTCCTTGCCAGATGTTCTCTTTTTTCAACTACAAATCTCTCATGTGTTCATCACATACTATGTTCCTGATGTGTCGAGTATTCTCTGCATTGTTTCGTGTGTTCTCTTTCTGTTTGCGTGTTCCCTCCACTCCGTCCCTCTCATCATCCCTATGCAATCCTCATCTTCTCCTTCCTCTTCAGCATCTTCTGCTCACTCGAAAGCGTCAATCGACCAAGTTCTCTTCTCCCCTTCCATCTCCATCCTCTTCATCATCAACGATGGACTCTCCTTCTGATCTCTCTCCCAATGCTCCTCCCGGAGGAATCGAGGGATACCCCGCAGACCAGTTCGCTGCCGCAGCTGCTGCTGCTGCTGCCAGGAATGAGGTGAAGGTGCAGTGAAGGAACGTCTGTTGAAGCATTGGCACACGGAATTAGACTGATGAATGCATAGATGAAGGGTTTGTTGTTGATGTTCTACTTCTTTTTCTCTTCCAGCCTCTCCACTCGGACGAGCCCGTGAGAGAGACGACCTCTGGCAATGATAGTGAGGACAGCAGCGGATTCGAGAAGGTGAGAAGAGGAGGGATGAAGGACCAAATTGATCTTTGATCTCTCAGGTGGATCCTCACTCGGATCTCCTCGCTGACTACACCACTCACTTCAACAACCAGATGCAGCAGTCACTCTATGGTATTGATTCTAACTATTCTTGATGGTTGAAAATGTAGAAAAACGTCATGATTTCTCAACTGAGCTCTGCTGGGTTCAGCCTCTAATGAAACGAATCTTGCAGGTCAACTTCCCGAGGACCCGTCTGCTCGCTCCTCTCATGGAGTCGATCTTCTCGGAGATTTCGAAGATGAGGTGAGAATTCAACACGACAACTTCATCAAATATGATCGCACAGTCTCTTGTATCCTCATTTTCCTCTGTACGAATCTCCCTTCAATCCTCTCTGTTATCCAAAACATTCCATATTGTTCATCCCCAATATCGCTTTCGGTCCCTTCAATATGTCTATCTCATCCCTTCTGAACCCCTTCTAGGGAACGCTTGGGTATTTACATAGCGGGAAAAAAGCTGTTGCAAAAAGGACACACCGAACGAATGGAGAATGGGATTGTGGGTGAAAGAAGTGATAAGCCTCCCCTCTCTATGTCCACTCACTGGAAGAGACCATTCGAGCAATTGTGGACCATTGAGATCATACTCTACATTCCTATTCTATCTACTGTAGGAGAACCCGATTCGATTCCATCAACCCACGCTCTGAATCTCTTCCATTTTATTTGTTCTAACAACCCGTCACCACTTTATGATCTCTGGGCCATAAAAGAAAGAGTTGTTGAATGTTGAAGAATGTTCAACCTTTTGTTGGGGAAGTTTCAAAAATTTTGCGGAGTCGGAGTAAGGTGGTTTCTTCAGAATTGTGCTACTACCCAATCAGCATCTCCTCCTTCCTCTGTCTCTTCTCTCTACGACCGATTGCTCTCTCGTCTTCCTCCTTCCTTCTCTTGTTTCTCATATCTCCACTTCTCTCTGGTTGTAATGCACTTCATGAGTCTCGTATTTTGCCGTACTTTCCTCCATCCCATCGATCGAATACCTTTCCTCGTTCTGAAGTCCCCGGCCTATTCTTTCCCTTCTCCACCCTCTGGCCAAAGTATGACCATGCTTGGAGTGAATCATCTCTGGATAGAGTCAAAGCTGATTCCGCCACAGGAAGAAGACTGTTTGAGTAGAGGAAGGAGTGACTTCAGTCTCTTCCTCTCCTCATCTTTATAGTCCACCTCCCTCCATCCGCCCTTTTCCCCTCTATATCAGAGGGTAGAACAGTGTCGCAGTCATTCCTCGTCCTCGTTCTCGTTGGTCTCCCATTCCTCCCTCTTCCTATCTACTCGTTGACCTTCCCCATCTCTCTCCCGATCTAGCAGCCATGAGATGGTTTCGATCTCGTTCTCGATCGTCTCAGAAGTACGAAGTGAATGCAGTCCCTCAAGATACAGTATCGATGATGGGTGATCCCTCCCCTGTCCCTCCCTCTCCCTCTTCCATGCCTCGTACTCCCAGAGAAAGGAAGTATCTGAGAAGGGGAAGGGCTGCCTCTCTATCCGCCCTCTCCACTGTTTCCTTCGATGCAGAGTGTCAAGTACTGAGGAGAGACAAGTCATACGTGAGTGAAGCAGTAACTCCCTTCCGTCTTCCATCATCCCTCCATCCCCAGCAAGCTTTTATGTTTCGGAAGTTCAAAGTGTCTCATGCATGAATCACCTTCATATCTCGCAGCACTGCTTTGTTTGATGGTTACTGCCAAATGGGAAAGTTCACCACGTATACTGTAATTCGAGAAGGTGTTTGGTGAGCTTCCCCATTGTCTCTCCCTCCCTGTCTTCGGTTGTGTGTCGGTGTCCGTGGTGCACATCTCAAATTGCCTAACAGGACGCATTCTGCCCGCCCCAGGCCGATTCCTCCTTCGAAGTCGTCGGCAACGATCACGTCGAGCTACTCTCGCCCTCATTCGGAAACATCGACGACGAGGTACGGTAGTGGTGTGCTGTGTGGTGCAGTGAGTGGTGCAGTGAGTGCATCTAACAGAACGACGATCTCACTCTAGTTCAGACTCGTTGTTGTCTTCATCTCATTTCTCATATATTATTTTCCCTCCCCTCTACTCTCTTGTTTCTCGTTCTAATCGATGACTTTCCCCACTCTCAGTAACCATGACTCTTTCACTGGATTTAGTTGGAATGACAGAAATCCCACTTTTCATACAATCTCTTTCATCCCTCTTCCCTCTTCTCCCTTCATTCTGCAATTCTCATCTGTAGAAGTCCCTTCTTTCTTTCTCTTTGTAGCCGTCATTTGTGTTGTTGCGCTGTCTTGCTTGTAGAAGATGTCGCATTGCATGTTTTCTCATTAGAGCACTTTGTTTCTCCCTACCTAGAGAAGTGTTGATCCCTTCCCCTTCTTCTCAGTGTCATCGCTGTGTTTTGTGTTTCGAAAGGTCCTCTTCCGTTCTGCAGAGTAGAGTGAATCATTGCAAGGTAGATTGGGAGGGAGTTTCACAATCTGAGGGGAGTAATGGACGCACGGTGTGACACGCTCCCTTAAAACGACCGGTGGTGTGTCAAGGGAGTTTTTTCTAAAACACACATCACGTCCAGCACACCCTGCGCGCCTATTTCACCGGATTTTTTGATTTCTTGACTTATTCTTTAATTTCGTGGTTTCAATGGTTCATGAAGGAGGTTAGCTATAGACAGGAAACACAGTAGTCAATGAAAAGTCACTCATTGAAGACAGAAAAATGTGGAAAATTTTGGAATGCAGAACTCTTGCACGGATTTACCTTCTACTTCCCACGAGCACGGTATTACAGTAACTTGATTTCGCGTGTGCATACTGCGGATTTCGCGCGCCCACATTGCGGAACGTGCCAAAGCATGCGCGAGTATAACCATGCGGCGGTCGCGTTGTCACACCGTGTGGACGTGTTCCTTCCCTCTCTTTCCTCACTATTCTACGTGTCTCTCAGTGGGACTCATAAGGATCTCCCCTCACCTCCTTTCTCAGTTCCTCCAAGTATTCCGCTGTGAGAACAAGGCCGAGTTGTCATAATTACTCAGTAACTGGTCATCATCCATTTCAACCCCTCCTTTCGCCCCCTCCCCTTCTCCCTCTCCCTCTCTCTCCCTCTACTCAACACCTCCACTGCCCTTCCCTCCCTCCATCTCTTCCATCCTCCCGTAACTGCCTCCGAAAGGCGCGAACTCTGCTCTGTTTCGCTTACCAGTTTGCGTGATGGAGGGATGGGAAGGAAGAGTGCATTGAGTTCTAGTTGTCTATTTACTCTGTTTTGCTCAATCTCAGAACGGTAATGGACAATTTGAGTGAATGCTAATCGGTTTCTTCTCTTCCGGTAGTCTCCTTTCTTCACCAGTCTCATTCTCTCCATTAAGGAGCATTCTAGAACGTTCATTCCGGGCGTTTGAGAACCGTAGGCCTGACAATTTCATGATTACATCAATCTTGTTTTTACTACTACTTTTATGCTTTGTTGTCCGATTCTCCTTGATTAGCATCCATCAAATGCCCTCCCCACTCCATTTTCTCCCCTCCTTCGGCCTCTCGATTGCATCCAAATTGGTTGCTCTCATGCCTCTGTCTGATCTACTCTCTTCCCTCTGCTCTCCTCTTCCTCCACACTCTCTCGTCTCCCCTTCCCATCTCTTCCCTCTCTCAACTCCATCCTCCTTCGCCTTCCCTTGGTCCCTTCCTCCTCCTCTCCTTCTATTCCTTCATCTCCCTCAACTATCAGCCAGTAATTCGTTCACTTTTGCTTGTCAATTCGATTGTCACAGCCCTCTTTTATCCTTTCCTTGCTCTCTTCTGTATCCCTCTCCTCTCCCTCTCTAATCTCGTCTCTTCTCAGCCCCCAATGGAGTCTTCCCATCACGGAGTTGGTGACATCGTCGAGCATGCCTACGACCAGGCACACGAGAAGGTTTGTCAGCTCTTTTCTACCCTTTTGTACTCTGGAGATGATGAAATGAGGTTTGGTTACGATTAGTGGTATCTAGGGCGCAAGGTTTGTAGTTCCCATCTCGTCGATGATCGTCTTATGATGCAATAGGAGGAACTGTGGGTATCAGACTGTAGGGAAGAGTCGAATTGACGTGAGTAGCAGGTTGTTTCCCCATCTCCTGCCAGTATCGTCTCTCCTTTCCTCCAAATGGCCACCACTCGCCTCCTTTTGTTCTCCCAACACACACGCTTCTGTTTTCCTTACTATCGGGTTGTTTTTCGTCGTCTCCTTTTCTCCTGCTCTGAAATAGCTCGTGGGTTCGGAAAGAAAGAAGAGGGGAACAAGTGACTCCTTCCCTCTCCCTGTCTCTTCCCTCCTCCCTCCCTCACCCCTTCTCATCACTCAATTAGATCAACGAGGAGAAGAGATCTGCGGCATCGTCGAAATTCGAGACGAAAACAGCAACAAATGAGTAATTGCATCTCACGCGAAAAAAAGGAGACGAGAGGGGTATTAGGGATTAGTAAGGGCTGAGTTACAGTGAGCAAGGGTTTACTAATCTGTTTCGAAACTCTGGTTCAAATGGCAAATATCAGAGGTGAATTACGAATGCTTACTCACATGAAATAAACTGATTTTCGAAGTTACAAAAGTCATTAACAATTTTATATTACAGGTTGATGATCTGATCGGCCATCTCGCAGAGACTGAAGGAGCCAAGGCCATCGAGAAGGCTGTTCGTAAGTGATTTGATTGTTGCGGAAAAGGGAGAGTACGGTAGATAGATAACTATCGACAACTGAGTCACGATATGCTTTCAGACGAGGTGCCGAAGGCAGTGGACGACTTCGTCCATCACGACGACCACCACTTCGTCGACCCTCCCAAGCAGGTGAGAAAGGGAAGGAGAATGCAAGCTTAAATGAAAAGATCTTTCGTGTTAAGACTCAAAATTTTCATGAACAGGTGGTATTGCTAATTGAAGTAGGAGACATTTTTAATGAAGTCCCTTGTAAGGAAATTCAGTATTGATATTGTTCCGGGATGGTGTTGATTGGCATGCTAATCCAGTCCATGAATCATCTTGTTTCGTACGCTACCTGTTGTCTGGGATTTTTAATCCTATTAGCTGAACCGTGAAAAATGCACGTGTATCGCATCACCCTACCGTAACCTTCTTCTTCCAGACTCATTCTGCGATTGACGATCTCTCCGATCTGATGGGAGATGTGATCGAGAAGCCATCCACTCTCGTCCCTGAACCAATCAAGGTACGATAGAGAATATTTTGGCACATTGTCAATTCAATCGATACCGTATCACAAAATACCGATCCTTCGTTCAGGAAATGCTCGTCGATGCTCCCATCTCTCCCTCGGAGGACTCTGGCAGAGATACGGTAAGTGATCGATCAATGTTTATCGAATACTGATTTTATATCCCTGAATCATCGTTTACTCACAGGTGTCGAAGCTGCTGGGTGACCACTCTGACTCGGACGAGCCGGACTTTGGCCAGCAGACTCCCGAAGAGGATACCTTCCAGAGGGATGGACCACTCAGAATCCCCACTGATCTCATCGAGGTACGGTAGAAGGAGAGGTTACGGTAGACTGATAGTATCGATTGCAGCAGGCTGAGCCCGAGGATCTGCCCATGCCCGTTCCCTCCCACCATGACCACCATCAGTCAGTTGTCGATCGCAATTGGTTACAGTATTCTAATGATATGATATTGTAATTGCTTTGTTTGAACGATTGTGTTCCAGTGGCTTCGAGACTGTGGCCCGTCCTCCCACTCCGCTCAAGGACATTTCCGACGAGGATGTCAAGCCGTCTACCGTACACCTCGGCCATCATGGTGAGCACTCTTATCGGCAATTGGCTTTACTATATTGCCTCCTTTTCAACTACAGTATCTCTACCTCTTCAGAGTCCCATCATGACCCTCATCGATCGATTCTGAAGCACTCGTCTGGCTCGTCTTCTCCCTCTGGACGCGGAGCCTGGTTCGACTTCAAGTCTGTCGATCCTCGTGGTGAGTCAGGAGTACGGTAGATAGTGCACTGAGTGCTCCCCTGGCTGTCTGCTATTTGGCTACCGTCGACGTATCAACAATAGCCTTGCTCTTCCTTCCATTATCGTGAGTCGGAAATGAGAAGAGCGTCGAGAGTGTGTTGGAAAGTGAGAGAGTGCTGATGAAATGGAATAATTAGAGTGGAAAGAGGGGGATGAGATGAAGAAGGGGATGGCTGATGGAGATGGAGACGAAGAGAGGACGGGAGCTACCTCTCCTCCAGGTGAGATTATGGAGACTGAATATAGGGTAATTATGTTGAGAGAGAAGAGGAGGTTGGCATGGAGATATCCGAGAAAGCTATTAGTGGAGATTGAATGTGCACGCTACTGTAGTCGTAGAATGGAGTACTGTAGTGTGGTGGTGTGGTCTGAATACGGTAGCAGCTCTTTCTCACTCCTCGTCGGATGGCGGCTGCAGTAAATATGGAGAAGAGGAGAAGAAGAGGCAGATAGCTATGGATGAACAGTGGAGAATCTGTCAACATCTCGTTATAGTCGTCTCTCTCCCTCCTCTCTTCGGATAGAGTCCTCCCCCTCTCTCCTCTCCCTCTTCCTTCCTCCCCCTTCCTTCCATGCTTCTCCTTCCCTCCCTTCGCGCACTCTCCATCTAATCTATGCGAGAGCCCCCTCTCTCTTCTCCTCCTCCCCTAGGACTCTCCTCCCCTCCTCCTCCCTACCCCTCGTGACCACCCTTCCTCCCTCCCCCAGTCCATGGAAGGAGAGAGAGAGACTATGCTTCTACCCGCCACCCATGGTCAGCAGGCAGGCCTGTCCCTCCCTCTCTCCTCCCTCTCACTATTTCATTCCCATTCTCTTTTCCCGCTTCAATTCATCTGTTGTCCCTGTTCCCTTTCGCCTTCTTTACTCAGCACGTGAAGCCGATTCGGAAGAGAGTAATAAGACTACTGTAGGGCGAGAATTGAGTCTCTTTTGTGTTTGTTTCGACTATGGTACTCTGATGACAGTAGTGGGAGAGTGGGAGAAGAGCAGAAATGGCCTTCTTCTTCGTTTCACAATAACTCGTGACTCGATGCCATTCTCAATTGGGAGTAGAAGGAGAAGAAGAAGGGAAGCGATAGAGAGAGAGAGACTAACTGCATGTAAACACCATCCCATGAGTGATGCTTAGATTATTCTTATCTTCGTCTGCCATTAAGTTATCATCACTCACGAACCTCTCGCATCTCTCTACCGTAGTCTCTTCTTCTCTCACCTCTCAGGGTGGTCTCGTGCATTGGTCTCCTCCTCCTTCTCCTCCTCTTCATTGTCTCCATCTCCAGATGAGTCTTCCATTCCTTGCTGGTCTCTCTTCCCCTCCTCTCCCCTTTCCTTCTTACTCTAGTAGTAGTCCTTCCTTCCTCTCCTTCTACCACTGCCATCGTCCAATGACTCCTTTTCCCTTCTTCCCTTCTCCCTCTCTGGCTCCATGCCAATTCCCCTTCTGCTTCTCTAGTCAATACCCGCAAGCCTCTCTCCTCCCTCCCTCTCTCTTAACCCCACCACCAGTCCTCGCAATTGTATGACCCCGTGTGAATTGGACCGACGACGAGCAATGGCAACGGTCGCACATTCAGAACACACCACAGGCTACCGTAACCACACGCAACGATGTCGAAGTTGGGCTCACTGGGAAGAGGGGTGTACTACCTGATAGCGTTCCTCGTGAATTCGACCCTCAAGATTGGACTGAATCTGGGACTGGTTTTCTCTGTCGGAATGACCATCTATGCAGTCAGTAACTTCTCGAAGGAAGCACTCAAACAGAGGAAGGAAGGTGAGTGAATGGGTCTGAGATCCATAGGGAGTACTGTTAAAATGGACTGTTGTGTAGCACAGCAAGCCAGAGGGTCCAATGAAGCACAAGCCACACTAGAAGGAAATTGTCAGTGATTTATCAAGTGCTCCAGAAAATGGAATCGAGTCTGCATAGAGTGATAGATGAACAGTACTTTTCTCTCGTCCTCATCCCCTCCCTCGTCTCATCTCCCATGGGCGCAGTCGAAAGTGGAAGTTGCAATTCTTCTTCTTCTTCTCCCCCTATCTCCTTCCCCCTCCATCCTTATCCCTTCCCATTCTCGTCCCTTCCCTTCTCTTGTCTTCGTACTCTTTTATCTCAACGCTTCACTCTCTCAGAGAGATAGCCAAGGGGGCTGAGAATACTAGAAAGAGATCGATTGGGTGAGCAGAATAAGGGAACTGAGGGGAGTAGTAGTCCTAAATCACAGGACTGGAGGTGAGAGAGTGACCTAACAATCTAGCTGATGAATACCTTACCCATTCATAGTCTCCTTCTCCCTCTCTCCTTCATGAGTAATGGTCACTCGTTATCGGGAATTGCAGCTGAGAAAGAAGAAGAAAACAATGAAGATAAGAGGAGGAAAGGGAATGGAGGGAAGGGATGAACCCCGTCCCTCCTCCTTCCTTTTTGTATCCCCCCATGATGTTCTACCGAAGGGGATGAGTGGATAGAGAGGAGACACGGGATAGACACAGTACAGGGAGTGAGGTATTCCACGTGATGGAAGTGTGATTGAGTTGAGTGGCAGTTCTCCCTCTCTCCCTCTCTATCCTCTGGCTCTGCTCCAGTAAGGATTCCTCTTCCCCGTTTACAAAAGAAGCGAAACAAGGCGGCCGAACTGCAAGGAGAGAAGAGAGTGGAGAAGGTGAAGAGAGATGAGAGAAGGAGGGGGAGAAGGGAGTGGAGAGAGACTGTAGAGGGTCGTATTCCCCCTCCCCTCCCCTCCCCCTCTCTATTCCCCCTTCTCTCACTCGGCCTCCGATCCTCCATTCTACTCGGTGACTCTACCCCCTACCTCCACTACTACTCATCTCTCGTAATGGCTCAGCCCAAGTTCCGCAAGGTGTCTCAGAAGAGCTACCAGCAGTGGGTGCCTGCGGAGGACTTCCCCGGACAGGGTATGTGAGGATGGCCTTTCGAAATGGATTGAATGGGTTCGATTGGGTTGTGTTGTAGAAGAATCATTACGTTTCGAAAGTGTATGAAAGTGCTGATTAATATTGATTCCGTAGGATTTGTCATGGCAGTTGTTCGATTAGATAATCGATGACAAATCGTGTTTATAGGGCTCTAGTTGTGTCATCCAATTGATAGATCAGATTGCAGAAGTAGTGACGAGGATTGACCTCTGTTCTCTTTCCGTTGTTCAACCGTAGGGGAATGATTGATCAGCATAATTCCCTCTCCACTCTTCTCTTCACAGTTCATAACAGGGCGACAGAACGGGAATTTGCGCTTGTTCTTAGCATCTTTTGTCCGCCGTTTGACCAGAACGGCAAAAGAAATGAAGAGGTGGAGGACGAAGGACGCTCATTTTAGTGATCCTGTTGAGAAGAGAGTAATCGATGGTCGAATGATAGCCTAAGGGCAAGGGAAAGGTGATAGGAGATGAGTAGGGGGGATAGGTGTATTCACGGGTCAAGTTGACCTCCCTTCCCTCCCCCTCTCTTCCCCTAGTAGATCTTTCCATCTCACGAGAGCGAAGGGCGTTCTACTTTCTTCATTCTATACTTTGACCAGACAGTTCGTCCATCGAGAGTGAGGGCGATGTTCTCAATGGAAAGAAGTAGAGAGTAGGCTAGATCAAGGAAAGCGGTAGATAGAGAGTAGTGATGGAGACAGGGGAAGACTCGTAAACCTTGACCCTCGTTATCATGCCAATTCACTCAATTTGTCGTTATCTCTTCCACCTAATCAGTCCTTATCACTAGCCGTCATAGTAAGAGTAGAGTGGATGAATGACAGTCTGAATAGAATGAATCCACTTGCAGATTTGTCAAACTGCGAAAAAGAGAGTGTGTGATAGGAAGAGAGTGGATGAGAGTAGAAGGGAGACGAGAGAGTGCGTAGATCGAGGAGAGTCCCTCGATTGCCCTATCACTGTTTGCACAGTCGATGAAACACATCTACGTGATTGCATAAGAATAGCTATTTTCTCCTCCCTCTTCCGTTTCCGGAATCCAATCGATTGATTGAGGGAGTGATTCAGTACAGGAATAGACTGTGAGTAGATTGGTGACCCTGAGAGAAAAGGGAGATATCTCACACCAATCGCTCTCCTTTTTGTGAATAGAAACGAACGAGGAGATTGGCTAGTCCCCTCCCTGTCTACTATTCCCTCCTTCTCCCCGACAAAGAAGGTTTTTGCATGGACGATATTGATAGCGTATCGATCTCTCTTCCTCCTCCAATCATCCTGTGGTCTTTCCTCCTCTGACTAGAGTAGTAGTCACCCTCTCCACGTTTCTCTCTCCTCGCACCTCTATGCCTTGCCATGTCAAATCGACTGCAGCATCGCAGCACGATAGGGAAGGTAACTAATACAAGATTAGCAATCCTCGAACTCGGATTTATTCTCCACTGAAAGAAAATAGGTTAATGAGCGTGAAGTGGTTAATGGAGATGAGTGAAGTTGCGTTCTTCTTTGTATTGAAAAAAAAATGAAACGGAAGGAAGGAAGAGCAAGTATATTACTCTAGTTATTCAAATTACAAAGAATCAATAATTTAATTAATTCCATTCATTTTGCAGTGCTCGATCTGATCTACTGGCGTGACCCGAAGAAGTCGGGCATCGCTCTCGGTGCAATCCTCACTGTTCTCTTCATCCTCACTCGGTGAGTTACCTCTCTCTCATTCGGGCTATCGACCGATCCAATGACGAGATTGCATGGGTGCATTGTATTTCGAAATTTTGCTGAATAATCAGCATTAGTACCTCCTACTCAATTTCGGCCAAAGATTGATGATGATCTTCTCCTTCCAGTTTCCCCCTCATCACTGTCCTCTCGTACTCTGGTCTCGCCGTGCTCACTGGCACCGTCGGATTCCGCGTCCTCAAGGCAGTCGAGGCTCAGATCAAGAAGACCGACGGATCCAACCCCTTCCAGTGCGTTGCATCTTCTCCCTTCTCCCTCCCCTCCATTCCTCTGTATCTTATCTAACCACCTTTCCCCTTGCAAATTGTAACAACGATGGTAATAATAGTAACCCTTTCAGAGTGTACCTGGAGCAGGATCTCTCCATTCCCCAGGAGCGCGTCCGTGAGCAGGTTGACGTCATCGTTGAGCACGCCCAGTGTCTCGCCCGTCAGCTGAGAAGACTCTTCCTCGTCGAGAGCATCGTCGACTCCGTCAAGGTCAGTTGACGCATCTCGAGTGTCTCTTTCTCAGTTGAAGTCAAGCAGTAAAAATGATACTTACTTTCAACTTGCAAAAAATACAATGAAAGGAACAATGAGAAGCATTGGATGCTAAAATAATCGTTGTCAGTTCGGTCTTCTCCTCTGGTCGTTCACGTACATCGGTGCGTGGTTCTCTGGCTGCACCCTCGTCTTCCTCGCCGTCGCCGCCATCTTCTCCGTCCCCAAGATCTACGAGACCTACCAGGTACTGTAGCTTATCGATTGATCGATAGTGATGAGGCTACTGTAATCTAAACTCGATCGATAATGAGGATACAGTTATCGAAAGTATATCAATCCTCCTTCGTTACAGGAGCCTATCGATGCTCAGCTCGCCGTAGTGAAGGGACACATCGACAACGTGACGAACATCCTCGAAGAGAAGCTTCCCTTCCTCAAGAGAGCCGTCGCTGAGGCCGAGAAGAAGGACCAGTAAATGGATCCATCCCCTCCCCTTCCATGCTTACCCTTGCTTCCCCCTCTTCCATCCCATTATGTTTTCTCGGTTTTTGTCTTGTTCCTGATCAGGCCATTCTAAGTATCCTCTTGTAAGACTTAAGAGACGGGCTGTACCGTAGTAATGTACTTCTATCCGTCTACCGTAATCCCCCTCGTATTGACTGACTCATACGGTAGATCGATCGATTCACCTTTCCTACAGTAGTCTTCTCTCTAGTTTGTCTATACCTTTCTTCTCCCTATAGTCAAGAGGTGAACGAAAGCATCTGAAATTTCCCTCGCTCCTTATCGGCTTCTGATTCTTTTTTATCGTTGGTGTGCTTCTTGTGAGGTCCTCTCTTCGTTTAGCATTTCCCTCATTTATCCTATTCCAATAACTCTGACCACCTCGCCTGCCCTGGCTGGCTGTTACAAAGAACGATTGAATTATCTCCCCCAATTCTCTCGTCATTCTCTCTCGCTGAGCTGAACTACCCTGATTCCTTCACGTTGCTAATCTTCTATTTTGATGTAATAAAAGCCTAAATTGCTAGTCTTGTGAAGCACAGCACATCAACCAATTGTCCAGAAGCAGAACTCATATCTCTGAGGGAGAAGGGGGAGGGGGATCTCACAATCAGAAGATCTGAAAGGAAATGCATCTTTTAAAAGATAGTTTGGTGGTTGTGAACATAAGTTCCGAGCAGAATAGATCCAGATGCAGTCATACGGTAACATATTTAGGATCTCATCGTGTGGTCAGGGTGCAGAACTCTTTTCTGTTTTTACCTAGTGTTGTGGCCTCTACGTAACGTTGTGCTATTTTTGAGAATACTTTTTTGTATTAATTTCCCTAAGTAAAATATGATTTATCTTGTCAGAAACCGATCGCCAGTCCTTTCTCAACCTAAACCCGGAGTTTCGTTATTAGTTAATTCGTTTAAGCATTGTTATAGACCGTTGTTTATTTCACAGGGCTCTTGTCGTTTTGTTGTTCATGTCCTCTCTTTCGTTCGCCTACTTATCTTATCTTTTGCAGGTAGGAGAATAGGATGGTTAAATTTCATCACAACGATCTGATCCGCGACTGCGGACTCATTGTATGACATCGCTGCTTCCGCTAAAGCTCAAATGGCATCGGATTCAAGAAGCTCAACTGAGGTTAGTCCAGGCTTACTTGATTCCTCACGTTGTTGTTGTCTCTCTTCATTTTCATTTATAACGAAAGTAAAGTTTGCAAAGAGCCTTCGTTTCTAACATTTGGTATAGAGGCTATTTTCTAGTTCTTTTCAGATCTCGTCTTGTTTCGATTGACTGCAGACTTGAATACGATTGAAGAAGAGATTGGCCATCAAATGCGGTTCCCTACCTTCTTCATTACGGTATGTAAAATCCTAGTTCATTCTCTGAAATATTCTATTCTTCAGTGTTTTCAGTTCTTTCTTCATATTATATCCTTCAGTGTCTCTACTTAATATAACACAACGAAGAAGTTCTTCCTACCTCAATTGGAGTTGAATCGCTATGTCAAAGAGTGAGTAAACAAATTATACTGTTTAGTCTTGTTGATTAAAATATTCATCTCATTCACCCACTTTATTAGTTTCTGAATTTGAGGAAGAAACTTGTATAGTCCATGAAACGAATAAGGAATATATTCATCGGCAATGAATCTATTGATGCCTAGGGATAAGAAACGATTTTTACATTTTTTCAATTTGCAGTATCTTGCTTCGTTTTCTGAGGAATATAAAGGAATAATTAATAATCGAGGAGCTGCTATTCCGCACGCAGAAACGGTGGGTTAATTCGCTTATTCTCTTCTTATGGCTTGCTTGCCCCATATGCACATGTCTTGCTCTCTTTACCTCAACTGAAAATTGATCGATGATAATGATCTATTATTGAGGTGTGCTTGATCAATGGAGATCAGTATGTGACTATGAAGTGTGATGAAGAAGGAGATGAATACAATAAGGAAGAGAATGAACACTATGAATAGAAAGAAGAGGAGCATGGAAGGATGGTCAAGCAGGAGATACTCGATTGAATCGTATGTCTTTCGAATACGAAATCTAAATTCTATCGGTTGTTTCTTCTGTTTCCTTGTTCTCTGTTCGTTTCGTAGTTATCAGTAGAATCTATTGAGTTGTAAATATCGTTGGTCGTATTCATCGTACCCACATTTTCTGTGTTGAACGATAAATTATTTTATGAACGATGTGCTGCTACGAATAGTTTGACTACGTTCTTGTCGAGTAATGTACCTGTGATTGCATTGTGATTCTTTGAAATACAAAGTAGTCTGTTAGTTACGATGGCGACTTCTCCGACGACATCGCACCATCCTATTCTCTCTGATGCTGCTAGAGAGGTTAATTAACAATAATTAGTAGCGAATTATTTAAAATGTAATTATTTCAATATGACAGTGATGAAGTCTACCTTATATCGTATTACACTATGAACAGAAATAGTTCGTATCCACGTCGTGAATGAATCCTTTACTAGATAATGGAGAACGCTCGTCGTACTGCCCACAAGACGGACTCGTATTCTGATGGAGAGATACTCGACTTCCGAGCTGAATGGGATCATATACTGGCCAGTCAGTGCATACATCCAGGTGAGTGAGACTATTCAGGGCAAGGGTTGTGTTGTAGTTGGTTTAGAGAAGTTTAATGTTGATGAGTGTGTAGTTGATTAAGTTAACTTGTTCACTCATAACTGAGTTTAGCCTCGACGACTATCGAAGATGACGGCAGAGAATGTGTGGTGTGCATGTACGAGAGAGAACTGAAGCTACCCAATCTGCCTGAGATGATCTTCCCCCGGAATACACTCGAGATAAGGTGATAATTGTCGGAGATAACTTCTCGCGAGAGACCCTCCTGAAAAAAAAATAATTATGATTCTGGTAAATTCACAATCGTTCCAATGTCTTTACACTCCGTGAAATCAAACAATTAAATATACGTAATGAATGTTTTTCCATCAATACTCTGTTCAGATGGAAGTCTCATCCATCAGCAGTTCTCTCCTTCAATGCCCTCGATGCACTCAAGATGGTCGATGCTACCAATCTCCCCGGTGTTCAGGTTGGGTTGTCTGCACGATGAATGGATGTTTATATTTTTGGAAGTGGTAGTTTTATTATACCTTTGTTATATTACACGGGGGATTTAAACCAAACCATTTAATTTACATTATCATGAGAGAATTGCCACTGTTACCAGATTACCACTTCTTTAAAATGATACTCTCAAGGTTCTTGTGAAAAGGAAAATCATTTTCATTCCTCTCTTCCAGGTCGCTCCGTCTGCTCAATGGCAGGAATCTCGTGCTCAATTCCCCGATTTCAAGCAGTTCACCCATCCATTCGATTGGACTTACACCACGGAATATGCAGGCACCGCTGAGGGTAAGGAGAGAAGAGGAGGGCGTCGTTGATTATCGATAACCAGGCAACGTTCCCGGATTGTGTAGATTATGATCATCTTTCTAAATTAAATTTATAAATATTTCTTGGTTGAGTTTGATCACTTGACTGTGTGGGTGAGAGAAGGAAGAGGATCGAACATCGATAATAATGTAAGAATAATACAGGTCTGAAAGTGGAAGAGACGACGGATACAGTGGATCTCGAGAGATTGAAGAAGCAAGAACCCATACTCTTCTATGCACAGGTTTGTACTAATAGGTTTCACGTTATTGACATTTTTTTAAATTTTTTTATTCAATTGCAGGTTCCTCTATACGAGGATGAACTGGCTGACCATGGATGCGCTGCCCTTTCAGGTTAATTCGTCTTCTATTTTTATTATAAAGACCGTTTAAAGTAAATAACGCAAAATTCTTTTCGGTCGCTTGCTGCTGCTAAAATATCGGGTTGGTCCATAAGTTTTGCACGATTTGATCACTTTGATATTCTGATCCCAAAGATCATCAGTATTCAAGTAACAAAAGCCTACTAATTCACACCTATTGAGGCCTTGGATACCCTCTCTAGCGCACGTTCCCATTCATCTGGTTGATCATTTCTACGGGTTTAGTAGGGCTCGAAAGTGGAAGTGTCGCAGCCTAGGTCGCTCAGTTTATAGTCTCAGCATTCCTCCGAGCAGCAAGGTAAGTCCAAAATGTTACCGTAGGCGTGAAGTACGTTGACATGGGATGCTATATTAGGTAGTGTCTCAGGATGGC
>LS494433.1:161969-205258 GCA_900490845.1 Pristionchus japonicus | reverse complement strand
ATTCCAAATACCCTACTAATGAGTCATTCTTGCAGCACCATGAAGATCAAGATCATCGCTCCCCCTGAGCGCAAGTACTCCGTCTGGATCGGAGGATCCATCCTTGCCTCTCTCTCCACCTTCCAGCAGATGTGGATCTCCAAGGCCGAGTACGACGAGTCAGGCCCCTCAATCGTCCACCGCAAGTGCTTCTAAGAAGCTGGACTTCTATGTTTTTTTTTTTGGAATTCATTATCCATGCACTGCCTCGTTTGTATACTTTCTCTTTTTTTGCTCAAATATGCTGTTCCTATTAGGACAGCACTTTGTATAACCTGTATCCGTTGATCGCTAGATCTGCAGAACAATTGTTTTGCAAAAAAATGTTCAACCTGGCTCTTGTATTTCTCATGTTCGCTCGGGTTTCACGATCGATAAATCGCTATCACCTTCCTGACATGGCCACTTTGTGTGTACTACAGATGATCGCGCTCTGATCTATTTGTTTCCGAGCGATGCGACTAGGATGGATTCTTGGAAAGACTCTGCATTCCGCTCTTCTCCCTCTCTATTTTCCATGTGTTCTCTGGCAGACGCCTGCTCTCCCACTCCCACCCACACTTTGTGTACAGATAAGAGAGAAGAGGATCAGGAAAGCCGAATGAGAAGAAGTGACAAAAAAACGGCCGATCTCGCTCTTTTTCTATTATCTATGCGAGTCACCTCGAGCCCCCTTCTCAATTCCCCTACGAAAGAATCCTGTTAAAATCTGTCAGGATAAAAAAAAATAGTGCCCTCATAAGGACGCAACCACTGAAACCACACGATGATATTGCACCCTTCCATAATATCACAAATTAGAAGTATAGTTAATTCTTTTTCACTCGTTCTTCTAGCAGAGTTGAGAGATGTTACACATCAGCTCAGCGGCACACACATACCACCAGTGCCAAATTCCAGGAAACGGGGCGGGCTCTGCCTCCCCCTCACTCACTCTTACACTACGAAACATAGCGCCGGAGCAGGCGAAAGAAAGAAGGGAGAAGGAAGGGAGGGAGGGACGGAGGGAGGGGACAACTGTTGCCACAGGAGCAACACATATGAAGAGATAATCAGACCACGATTGAAACGTGTTCATAATATAACAAAGCATAAAAAATATTATAAAAAACTTCATTCCGAAAATCAAAAAGGAAAATATAAACATATACAATATAGCACAGCAAATTTTACAGAAATACCTATGGCACAATGGAAATATTAATTATGCTGATTACATCAGTTTTGTTATTAGAAATCATCGTCCCAGACAGATGCATTCGCATCAGAATCCGAATCGTTCACGAAGATACCAGCCTTTGAGCTGGATTGCCGAACTGGTGGTGGCGAGAGCGTCTGAAACGTAATCCACATTAGGTTTTAACTAGCAAAGTATACCTTATTAGCTGTCGCAGCTGGCATCTCCATCATGCTCAGATTTAAATCGTCGTCTTCCATATCTATAGATCAACATCATTCGAAAAATCGCGTGTAAAATAAATACCTAATGTGACATCCGTTTGATTGAGCTTATTAGTTTCGTTGAAGATATTCTTCGGGAAACGGTCATCCATCATCTCAGCAGTAGTACCAGAACCAGGAGAGACCTGAAAATATTTTAAATAGCATAATTTTTTTTAAACAATAGAACCATACATTATCAGGGGTAGTACGGATCCAGTCCTCAACTTTATCATCCTGGTATGCGTGATCGATCGAAGCACTCAAAGGAATTCCCTCCATCGTGACATCTGCATCAGCGTTACCACCTGCATTTGTCGCTGCCGGTGTTTCTGTTGAAGTCCCTCCTTCAATAAACAGAGTGAAAAATTCAAAATAATGACTTTGCATTTTGGGTTCTTTACCAATAGCTGCAAGATCTCCGAGAGATTGATTTGATGCATCTGGGGAACGAGCAGTGGAACACTGTTGTGTCGCTGCATTCCTCTTGACTATTCCATCTGGCAGATCGATGACACTTTTCTTCACAGATTCCACTATGAAATATATATATATACATATCTATCACTCATAAAGTACTACATGCAAAGGATACCGTCCGAGTCGTCTGAAAGCCCTCTACTAGCCTCCACCGAGGCTTTCCGAAGATTCTGAAGCGACGAGTGGCGGGCAGGATTGGGCGTCACAAATGCATCGTTCGCCTCACTGCACTTTGCATTCGTCAGATCTTCTAGCTCTTTCATAGAGGCCGTGATGCGAGATTCGATCTGAAAAAAGCGTGCTAAAAAAAAGAAAATAATAATATCAACCAACCATTTTGAGATTGGTTTCCTCAGTTTCATCATCTTCTTGAATCCGCCTTTTCAAATTCCGCATCCGTGATTGAGCCATATTGTGATCAGCAAGGTCAGACGTTGCCTCTTGGCGAACTTTCTCGAGCTGGAAGATAGATCATTCACACAATAAAGAGAGCGATATGCACTTCAGATTTGGCCGTTTCCAGTTCCAGAAGCAACGCCTCTCTACGTTCAGTTACTCCATTGTTAGATAATCCCATCGATTTGGCATCTAAAAGCTTCTACATCATAAAAAACAATTCTAACTCTCAATTTTAAAAAAAACTATCTAACTTTCAATAGAAGCTCTCCATATTTCAGGGGTGAATTCGATGTCACTGCCAAACATTTTATCCATTACATCAGCTCGAATTGTATCCTCTGACAACCGGTTGCAGACGACTTCCACTTCTTGTTCCAGAGACTGAACCACTTCGTCTGAGGCCATCTGCAACAGTTCATTCAAAACAGGAACCACAACAATGAAATACCTTAGCAGCTTCCTGCTGATCTATCAGAGATTGCTCCAATTGCTGGAGTTCCGCCTCTTTAGCCAGCAATAGTTCGTTCATCTCGGCAACAGAGACAGAAAGTTTGCTGATCTGTGATCAAAAATTTCCTACCTGAGTACCTAACACTGCAAAAACCTGGGATTCATTATCCTCAATGGTGCTGATCTTGGCGGAAACGAGCATATTCAGCTCCTGAGTAGTTCCCCGCAACTCTGTTACTTCCATTTCGATGTTAGCCTGCACAAGAAAAATTGTGCAAAAAAAGAAGTAAAGGGCCATACTTGATCACTCTCTGCACACTCCTTCGCTTTGTTTCTATTTGTGAGTTGCGTCTGAATGGAGAATTTAAGAAACTTTTCAGCAATGGGTATTAGACCAAGAACAATAAAATGAACCTGGAGCTGATCGTACTCGTCTTTTATCTTTCCATACTGGTCCTGAACAGATTGCTCGTCTCCTTGATAAACTATCATTGCAGACTCTCCCTGTTCTGAAGAAAAAAAACAATCCATCCACATTTCAAGATAGCATTTTCGCTAACTTGTCTCCTGTTCCAACGTGAACAACTCCGCGTCAACCACAGCTGAGAGACTTGTGAGTTCGACCACGGCAGACTCCAACTGAGCAATCTCAAAAGATATCGTTAAATAATGGTTGACGAGCACAACCAAACCTGCGAGTCGATTCGGGCTTCAATTTTATTAAATATTTTTCCTGCTCGATCGAATTGAAACGCTGACGACCGCTGAACATCATCTCTTCGTGTTTTAAGACCATCGCCTAAACACCACCTTTACTACAATAGGAAAATGAGGATCAAGGATCAGTTCAATACAATTCGAGAGTAACAATCACAGTTGATCATACCTCTTGACTCCCTTCTTTCCAATATCAAAGAGAGTGCGACATGGCCCGAGTTGACACGGTGCAAGTTATCGCTTAGCTCCGCGACATCGCTTCCAACATTCTCGAGTAGCTTTTGTGCATGTTGATTAACTGGAAAAAAAATAATCAGGAGGGACGAGACACAATTCACTACCTTTCTCGAGATTGTTTCTCGTGTGGTTCGCTGTCGATCTGACTCGCTCGATAACATTAGAGACATAGACCTGCCTGATAAGTGCGAGATGGTGAAAGCAATATATTCACAGAAGGATACACAAGTATACCTACTCTTTCTCGGTTTCCTCACAACACGATCGAAGGAATACATTCAGCGTCTTCTCCGTAACACTGCTCACATTGCTTAGTTTTCCACGATTGATCTTGCTCCTTGCTTCCAGTTGCGCTTTTTGCTAGCAAAACAATGGTCAACAAACGAAAATGAGACTTGCTGGAACCTTTTCAGCGAATCGTGCACGCCCCTCCTCCAACACGCAGCGCAGATCATCCTCAGACAACCGCGCGTACTCTTCCATGCACACTGCGATGGGTGAAAAGTCCAAGAAAATCGATAAATACAGGAAAATTGAATTTTTTATTTTTTAGAAACTTTTGAATTTGGATACGATTTCATGATTTTCAGGGTATTCCTTGAAAGGCCTAACCCAACTTCAATGTTACCGTATACATAAGCACCGACAATACTTAAATTTCTTTGATTTTTATTGATGCATCTTGTTTTCAAATGTATTGAATACGGATTGATACTGATTAAAACCGGTTAGTATCACATTTCTTGCCGTCGCAGGCAGTCTAGCACAGTGCTTTCACAGTGTTATTCGTTAATCAACTGTCCCGCGGGAAGTGTTTCTCTGGGCTTTTCACGCGTTCGTTTGGACGCAAATTCATGTTTATTCAGTGTCGCGGGATTAGCAATGTCCTCTAGAGAAAAATACGATAGAATCTGCGTTTTTCTTGGGCAGTATGGTGAGTTCGGAGGCATTATCAGAGGGTTCCGAAGACAGTCCGCACGCATATGCATTCCTGTATGTATTGTAGAGGAATGGCAATCTTGACTTTGACTTACTCATGGAAGGCGACCGTGAGACAGGGCTTTCTCCTGAGACATCGATTGCATAGTCTACAAATGTCCACACACTGCTCTATAGAGTATGCCTTTACCACACGACCAGTCATTGATCCTGGATCCACGGCCGATATTTCCCTGTGAATCAATAGTCATCGAGTTCCCTCCTTTCGTCATATCACCTGAAACAGTCTTTGACTGCTGGATGCCGCAGTCTTCTAGTGTGCAGATCGCCGAGTTGTGGTAGATCAAGGAGTGGAGGGAGCACTATTTGGGTCGGTTCAGACTTATTCGTCTTCACTGGTTTATTTTGATCCCTTTTCCGTTCAACGCCGTAACTGTCGATCATGTGTGGAGGGATGATCTAATCACGATTAATTCAGCACGTAATCCGATTGATAGGCCTGACCAACCTCACTTTTCCTCACTGCCCCCATGTTCTTGGTTACTGTATACTGGGGAGCGATAACATAACCACTATCCTCTACTGGAGGTGGTTTCGCATTCATAACGGGTGGATTAATTAGATCGGGAAGAACCAAATGATCCGGAAATTTTTGTTTCATAGTCGTCATTTGAATTGTGGTTGTGGTTGTTGGGATCTCTGAAATACGTTGTCTTCAATAGTGTTTTTTTCCGGCAGCGGACACACGTGTGGTAGTCATGGGAATATCTTCTACTTCGACTTCTGGCGTGGTCTCTGAGACGATAGTCGTTGTAGTTAACTCTGCTACATTATTTGAATAAATATTATATTTTGTTGTCGGATATTTGTCTAACTAACTCGTAGCAGCAGTTGTGGTTTCCTTCTCTTCCGCAAAACAAGCATTCTCGAGATAGATTGCATTCTCATCCTCGATATACAAATCCGGACTGTCAGCTTTGTTTTGCGATGCAAGAATGCATTCCTCGATGTAGATACTCGTGATGCAGTCTGATAGTTAGATCTCTAACCTGTTCTTTCTCATAATACATGGCTGATTTACACACTCGATCGCTCTTCCTCTTTGAATCTTGGCATGCCTGGATAGTGTAAGATAATTAACTCTTTAAAACTTTCTACCGTACCCTCATGCACTTCTCTAGAGTCTTCACATTCTTTATCTGCTGGTCAACTATTCCAATTAGTACCTGACGAAGTCTGATTTTGTTCTCGTTATTGCTGGTTACTGAAAGACCTTTCCTGATTCTACAGTGAAGCATTCCTGTGCAGTATTAGCAGCACGAGCAACGGGTCGAGGACGGTCTGAAATAGTTGCATATTTCAACATTTTTGTTTATTTTATTATAGCTTTTTCCCGAATTATCGATCACAGTGCTGACTTATTAAACCATACCATAGCAAATTCGTTCGTAGTAATCGCTGGACTCCGCGAGTCCTACAGTGCTCACGAATCCATTCTTCTTCTCATCTCTCGTCTTCGAGTTTAGAACGCATACATTTTTAGATCGGTAATACAGTAGTGATCTGGGTTATGATATATAATTGAATAAAGGTGATCAGCCGTCCTCACCTGCACTTGTTTCTCCTCAGACACTGTCGCAGACACGCTTGTAGACTGGGAACTTTGGGAGCAGCGAAGGCAGTTCCGAGTAGTGCATGACCAGTAGAGACAACGAAGCAGTCGAGAGGATTCCTCCTTGATTCGACGAAGAAAGGCAGTAGAAGGAGAGGATAGAGTAGTAGCATGAGGAGTGGAATGGAACTGGACTGCCCATTGAGTCTTCTCCCCTTTTATGTTTGTTCTCATCGAGTAGAGGTCATTCCTTCCTCCTCTCTTCATATCTTCAGTTCAGCCCAAAACTCCCAAAATGATTCACTTTCCACATCGCAAATAAGCAGCCAAGGTCAAGATCATGCCAATTTCGCTTTCAAAAACGTTCTCAAGATGTTCGAATAAGAACTTGAGATTGGATGGGCATACACATTTATTCCATCACCTGGATGAAAACATCTCAATAAGTTAGTGAATACAACGGGAAGAATAGCTGATATGGAACCGTGATGGGGAAAGAAAGAAATCGGTTAGTGGCAGAGTTGAGATCGATGAATTACGGTAGTCATAAGGGGAAGAATATTATCACAATTCCTAGAAGGAGGAAGGATATCGATTGGAGTATCGACGATCGGGTCAATCCAGCTGCATTACAGTAGTCATCGAAGCAGGTGCACAACTGAAATGAGAAGAGATTAGTCAACTGTATCCTATTACACCCTGCAGGGTTACTGTTCTTCTTCGATACCCCTCCATTGCATAAAACCGTTTAGTTTCATTAATAACTGACTAGATACAAAGTGCATTGATTGGATATTCGAAGTTGAGAACTCACCAATTTGTTGTTCGTTGTGTGCACGCATCCCTCTGGTCGTTCATACGCTACGAATCTGGAAAGAATCCAATTCGATTGGTGATTCAAAGAGAAATTTAAAGCCACATAGCCACAATTCATTCAAGATAGATCCAACCTCGCGTCATTGGGAATGCAAGTGAGAGCAACGCGCGAGTTGTCCTCGGGATCTGTCGATTCGATCCTGCATAGGCACTGTGTCCACCGTATTCTACCGTATCCTCACCTCGTGCATGCAATTCCCTCGCATCCTCCACAACTCGCATCCTCTATGCAGTCTTGTCCCTCCAGACATTTCAACGCGTCTGAATCGATACATCTAATCATTGCAAGCGAATGCTTCAGTCAGCATTCTATTCTGAGCCGATGTACACAATCTCTTTCTACCTTTCGTACTACTCCCTTCACCTATCTTCAGTAGTGCACCAATCTCTGTCCTTTCTCCTTCCCTCTCTCCCCATTCAATTTCACCTGTTATTCTTCGTATTCATCATCTGCCCTTCTAATTCCCTTCTCTCTCTGATCTACACTCTAATCTCTCCCTTCCATCTGTCCTCCTCCTCTCTTCTCAGAACACGATCGATACTTCATTACTTGGTGATAGTCCAACTAAGACGAATGGAGTGGAAATGAGTATCTCTTCCCTCTCCCTCTCCCTTGCTAAGCCCTCCTCTTTCTTCCCTTCGTCACTTCATCAGAATACCCCCCTCACATTACCCAATATCTTCATCATCTAATAGACAAGACTAGAGATGAGGACACATTGGAGTAGATCTACCGTACTTTAACAAGGCATACTGTACTACTACCGTACCCCTATCGTAGCCCACCCGGACAGTTGCGTTCGTTGTGCAGTAATATTGTGCAGCAGGACAAGAGACTCGGACTAATTATCCCCCTCTTCCTCTCTCTTAAATGCAATTGCTTTGTGGTAGAGAGATGAAGTAGTGACCAGGAGAGAAGGAGGAGGAGGATGAGGAAGGAGGGAGGAGAGGAGAAAGAATACCACCAATCTCATCCACGATTCAATTATTACTACTCCCTTCTGTCTGCACACAAAGAATAAACCGAAGAATCTCAAGGAAGATTCGAGAAACCAGAAAAATAAGAATAGTGCAATATAAGGAAGACGAAGGAATCATAGTCGATGCATCCCTACGTGCAGGAGTTCTACATTCAGTGCTGTTCAGAAAAATTTTGAGCTTATTTTTCTCCTTATTTGATCGTTCCCACATAGCTAATTGACTTGACGCACGACAGACTAGATGGTAGATCGTCACAGTATCCTCTCCATTTCCCCATAGTTACAGTCTCACTCTATCGATACTTCATCCCCTCTTTCCATCTCTAAATTGGGCTGATCTCTCCAAGTGTCGGAATTGCCTTTCGAGTTAGAGTGGAAAAGAGAGGGGAAAGGATGAATCATTTATGAACGAGAGAAGGCCTTCGATCTACTTGTCTATTACTGCTTTTATCTCTCTCCTCTACTCTATTTCCTTACTCTAAGCGTCTCTCTCTCTCCAATTAATTGGATACTATCCTTTGTTCACCCCAATCTGTCGTCATTTTCGAAAAAGTCTGGTGTTGCCCTTCCCTCTTTCCTCTCTTAGTCTATTGAATAGGAAGTCAATGTCTCCGTCTAGAATTCTCCTCTTAGGTGCAACACTTCCATTGAATGACAGCCCTCTCCTTCACTCCCGCTTTCAGTTGTTTTCACACTCTCCGACTGCACTAAATTCGCACGTTTTCTGCGGGAGAAACTTCCCACGAAACTTCGACGGATCTTTTTTTCTTCTTGCAAGAATAAATGGAAAGATCACCTGATATATTAGCGACGATAGCACAGACAAGCAGGAATCCCAGGCGCATTCCTCACCATCTCAATCGAGAATACGGAGCATTGATCGAAGAGGGGATGAGGGCTGATGGAGGGGAGGGATTGGAGAAGAGATCAAAGATCACACGAACGATACAGTACACATCTCGAAATGCAAGCGAGATCAACATTCTCGCAACATATAACTAGAGAGGAAGAAGGGAGTAAGACCAGTTGCATCGTAAACGTCTCTGCTGCTAAATTAGCGCGTCCAATAATAGATGGTGGAGGCATCACAAATGATGTCTAAGAGGAGGAGAGGAGGGAAGGGAGGAGACAGAGAAAGGGGGAAAACGTGGTGGTGGAACCTTTCCCTCATTGTGGAGGTACTACGACACAAAGGGAATCTGAGAGGACTGAGGGAGGGAAGGAGGAGAGGAGGAGGGGGAGGAGGACAGAAGGAAGGAAGGAATCACAAGAGGTATTCTCTCCCTTCCTCCTCTCCTCCCTACTCTCACATCCAAATTGCTTGAATGACCACTCGTTCCTCGTTATTGGCTATGCATGCCGATCCTCCCTTCCTCTACTACTGATAGAGAAACATCTGTAGTTGAGTGAAGGACAAAGGTATTCATGACAACCATCGAATGATGCCGATGTTGGGAAAATTCAATGAGAAGAGAGATGTTCGAATCCAAAGAAAGACTCAACGTCGTTTTCTTTTTCTACCTTGTTCGTCTAAGAGAAACGCGTATCCATAAAAAGAAGAGAAGAAGGAACGGAGAAGGAAGAGATACGGGGGAAGAATCAAGGTAGATCAAGGAAGTAGTACATCAGAGAGGAGGAGAAGGGAGGCAGAAAGTACAATTCTACTTCTACTCCATCCCTTCTCCTACTAACTACTCCCATAACTACTCTTCATAAAAGAACGTCGTGGGCATTCGGAATGAGTGAATGGAAACTCTCCATCTGAATCGACAATGCTCACTCACTCATTCTCTCTCCCTCTCTCAACAAGAGATTGCATTTCATGCTCTGCCCTCCCCTCTTCATACCCATTAACACAAGGAGGAGTAGTTGTCACTTGCACGGATAGGGTAACCAGAGGAGGAGAGAAGAGGATGGAATCTACAAAGATATTAAACGGAAACGAAAGAGAGTCTATCGTATGCTTCTCTTCCATTATACTTGACACAAAAACCATATGATGAAGAGATAGAAGATAGAATGCAAGAACGGATCGTTTATGTATCAAGTGAAATGGAAGAGAAGTGTCCGATGAAAGAAAGAAGAGAAGCACAAAGCAAGAACCGAATGTTGCAATCCAATCTTAGCCCCTCTCGATCATTCTCGACCAAGCGTGAAATCTCGTTCCCTCGCTCCTTCTCTTCAGCAAAAAAGGGTGCTTCACGCTTCCGGAGCAACGATCATTTCGAAATACATTCTGAACGGTGGCGTCATCTAGCGAGAAGAAGAATACCCCTCAATCTTTGATACCCCCTCCCTCTCCCATCTCAAGAGGGGGTCTCCTCCCCTCCTCTCTCTCTCTCTCTCTCTCTCTCTCTGAATAAGTTGCAGACCATCGGCTATAAGCGGGCGTGTGAAGGAGAAGAAAAGAAGGAAGGAGGAAGATGAGAAGACTTGGAAAGGGATCAGAATAGTACGAAGAAGAGATGAGAAAGAGATGAGGGAGTGACCAAAGGTGAGAGAATGAACGAAGAGAAGAGGACGAAAAGTGGCACTGCCACCTAATGAGTATGATAATTGAATGGAATTGGTGAGAGGAAGAGGAGGGAAGGACTTCCCATCACCACCAAGTAGTAAGTAGGCTTCTCTCTCTCTCTGAAAAGGGGCGGAGTCTAGAGATGGGGACGGAGTCAGGAGGGGACGACGAGCTATGAACGGAATATGGGAGAGTTCTCTCCGGACCATTGACTCCGTTCTTCCCTCTGGATATGGAGAAGTCGAGTGTGTACAGTGAAGAGAAGAGAAGAGAAGAGCTACTCTAGGGATGGAGAGAGTTAGAGGAGGAGAAGGAGGAGGGAGAGGGATGAACCGTAGGTGAGAATATCAAACATTCAATAGATCGCTACATCCTATCACTGCCTTCACAATGGCATCTCTCTCTTCCTTCCTCTTCCTCCTCGAGTAATAATACTCGCGTCTCTCTCTCCGGTTACACGAGTATCCTCGAATCTCTTGGATGGGTTGAAATCGTAGAAGGGAAGGAACTCTCTCCCACTCTCTTTCTCATTCGCGTCACAAGGCACAAAACGAAGTAGGAAAATTGAAACCTAATTAGTAAATGCAGAAACGAGACAGCATGAGAAAACATGGGAGTGATGATGCGGATCTACGGATGAATAGATTATGAGTTGAAAGAGAGATGAGAGGGGATGGACCTATTCGATTCGCACGTTAATAGTTTGATGAACTTTTCTCTGCATTCACTGTTCAGTGAGAAAAAGAAGTGCGAATTACTGCAGAATAGGTAAAAATAAAGATAATATTAATTCGTTCGACACTTTTGTAGTTTGACAATGAGCAAAGACTAAAAATCGAGTGGAAGAATGAGTGGAGGTAGGAACAAAAAGAGGAGAGTCTTCGGAATGAAAGGAGACGGAGATAAATGCAGGTCATTCACTCTTCCCCTCACTATTCCAACAAGGAATGAAAGAAAAGGACGAAGACTGATTCTTAGTGGGACGAGAAAGCGATTTTCATTCTGTTTCACATGTCAGATGACTCATTTCTTATTCCGAAATATATTTTATCCAAAATCAAGTCGAACTTCTCTTGCAATAGTTTGCTGATAAACGTGTCAAATGGTTACGTGGTTCATTAATAAATAAACAATTGAGACCAAACATTTCTGGACGTATAAGTTTTGAGTGAAAGAGGGGGTAACAATCTGAGAAGTACTCGCAACCTTTGACTCAACTGGGGATCGATTATCGAGCGAATTGTACTCGTTCGAAGATCGACGCGTTTCTCTGCACGACGGGAGCTCGTCTGAAATATCTAACTTCAATTATTTACGCACCACAGTTTCAAGTTTAATAGCTGCTCAAAAAGAAATGCACCAAAAAATTCAGATTAACACTTTAATTATCATTCAAAGCCATCTAATTTTGTTAATCGTTCGAAAAATAAGACAGATCAAGAATACCCTATTTTCCTCTCCCCTCACCTCGCATTCGTGTGTACAATCTGTGGGCGATGGTTGTTCTGTCTGGCAGGAACGTATCTCGTCTGCACTCGAGTGTCGCGAGAGGACGACGGACCCACGATCAGCGTCGATGAGTCCTGCATGAGGAATTTACATATATATTTTTTCAAATACTAAATCAACTGACATCTTCCATCTCCTCCTCATACTCGACCTCTTCTTCATCTTCATACTCTACTCCCTCTTCTTCATCAATATCATCATACAATTCTTCTTCCATCTCCTCTTCCTCTTCTTCTTGATCATCTTTGTATTCCACCTGAACCGCTCCAATATCCATCACATCTTGCCACTCATTCACTCACGACGACAGCTCCTCCCCTCTGTCCTCCTCCATTCACTCTTCCCGCCAGTCCTCTTCTCGTTCCTCCTCCAACCGCCACCTCAATATCACTCCGTTCAGCCACTGCCCCATTCCTTCTTCTCCTCTTCTCTCACCTTTCTCTGTACTGGAATGGCTGCTCCTTGATTTCCCACCATCCTCACTCGATTGCCCAACTGCACCGTGACCTGCAATTGAATGGTTATGTTAATTATTTACGCACTAATTACATTCTAAATACAATTAATTAACACAATGCACTCCTTCTCTTCTCTCTTATCACTCACCGATGGGAGTCTTCCCTTTCCTCCATCGATTCTCTCTACTCTCAACTTCTTCCTCATCACCACAGGTCCCTTCCCTGCCACGGCCATCGCTGCACCGAAGAGACCGCCAGAGGAGGGAGAGGAGGCACTACAACATAATCTTCTTCATCCAATGATCAAGAGTCTTTTCAGATTTATTTCCTTATCAAAGCAGAGAGAAGATTCAGATATTTTTTATTGTTTAGTTCTGAAGATTAAAAAACGACCCGGTGAAACTAACCCGACGATTCTCTTCTTGATGATCCTTCCCGTTCCTCCTCTCACTCCTCCCAGTCTATCCACATGCAGTCCTCCCACTCGACCGCCTGTTGTCGATGTCACTTCTGCAATTCAAGAATAATTATCGTAGCATTATTGTAATCTCAATAGGTTTATTTTATAAGATCACGCCCTGCTATCTTGCCCACTCACACTATCCATTGATTGTCAAATGAGAAAGGAAGAAATTTTAAATGAAAGCTGCAATCTGGATATGCAAAGTGAATCACTTTCTCGTACCCATATCTCTCTCCCTCTGCTCAGCCACACTCAACACTGCCATGCCCGCCTTTCTCACCCCGGAGGTACCGCGAGGATGGAGACCTGCGAGGGGAGCTGATTAGAGATGAGACAGCATTCATTTTTAATGAGAATAGTCCGAATCCTCCGTACCCGATCTTTTCAATGCCTCCACTTTCTTGAGGATCTGCCTTGACTTGGCCGTCGTGCCAGCGGGCATCTTCACGTGGTAGATCTCGTGTCTCAAATATGGTGAACATAACTCTAACAAAAAATAATGATTAAAAATATAATAAGGTGTTCGCATTGTATACTAGTATACATTTTGCTTGAACTCGATCTATTAATCAATCAAAGGGCCCTCATTTACCTATCAGGAGGCGGTTTTCCTCTTCTCTGGACGGAGGCGCATCTATCATCGAGAGTGGTGAATCTATCGTCCATCGAAGGAGCGGCGATGGGCGCACGCACGGAACGAACAGGGGCTGTCACTGCAACGGAAGAGGATGGGGAGGATAGGCATTTACCAAATGGACCAAATGGGAAAAAATATTTTGCCTATCACACGTATCACATATGAGTTAATGTTAGTTATATTAAAGGATGAGTGTATGTTACCTTGGTAAGCTAAGTAAAGCCTATTTTTTAGAGAAACTAGCTCACCAGTATTCTTCTTGGCAGGGGCAGATCCAGCCTTCTCCATTGCAGCCACTGCTTTCACTCGTCTCATTACCGCCAACTGAGAGTGGTCGTTATGGGAATTGTATTTTAATATTAAAACAGGACACATTCATAAATCGATTTTTCATCGACAAAAATTTCACATGCCCATTCCACACTTTGAAATTCAAGACATTACATGGAGTAGAAAATGGCATCACTCCGATTTACGAGCACATAGTCGAGCAGTATCGAGAATAGCGGTAGTTTTGACTTTCAATTCAATTTTTCCTTCCTTTCTCCTCACCTGATCACCGACGGCAGTGATTCCCAACTCGACGAGTGTCTCCTTGTCCAGATCAGCCACCATCTCGCGAGTCACTCGATTAGATGAGAACGATTTCGCATATCTGCAAGGAAATCTAATTTATCTTCATATTTGTAATTCCTACCCCCGAATCAGGAACGAACTTCGCATTCTTAAAGAATAGGTTAATTTTCATTCAAATAGTCCTTACTTGGAAGCGATTCCATCAGGAATGCCCGCGAGAGTGAAGAAGCGTGCCCACTCCGACTCCATTCTTGGCCTATTCGATCGATAATCGAGTCTTCTCTTTTTATCGACTGACGATTACGCTATAAACTGGAAAAAGAGCTGTAATAAGATGGAGAACCAGAGAGGGAGGCAAAGATAGTGGAAGACACGAAAATGACGCTTTCGAACGAGAGGAGAGGGATTGCACAAGTACTCTTTATCTATTAACAGAAAATGTTCCATACCATCCTCATAAAAACGATTGTCAAATACAATAAAAAAAATGAAACAATGAAAACGAAACGATGGCTAACACTAACACCTCAGATAGTGCTGCGGGGATTCAAAAGAGGCGTGGTATGCATCGTAAGTTTAGCCGTTTCACGCGCGTAACAAGAAAACATGATAAAATCACAGAAAAAGGGTACTCTTTAACATTTCTCACTATGTGCTAATTAATGCGATTAAACATATTAAATTCAATAACAATACACGATAATGAGTGTTCACTTCACTCTAATCCAATCCATTCCAGGTCGTATAAGTATTCGATCGAGACTTCTTCGCAGTCGGACTTTGAGGAGGAGCTTTCCGTTCGTGGAACCTGCAATTCCTCCATAGCGAGTCTTCTATCTCATTAATTCAAACATCCCGAATGGATCTTACGATTTGTAGAAGAGTTCTCTTGCATCCATTGGTCTTCCATCCTCATCTCTCTTATCCGATAGAATAACTGCTTCTCGCAGAGCAAGATCAAGGGGATGATTCAACTTCCATTCCGAGATCGGCTCTGATACATGATTGATTACGATGGGATGGACTCTCATTACTCACTGATTGCTTTGTAGATACTGGACAGCCAATCGATAATGAGATGGAAGTACGGCTTCTCCAGATCGATCATTATGGTCAGTTCATTGTACTTCTCCACTCCGTATGACAATGGGCACTCAAATCAATTCGAAGTAATAGCAATAACGAAACAGTCACTCTATACCTCGACCAGATTCATTCTCTCTTTGTTCCTCTTCATCAATTCGACATAGGTCTCCTTTGACATTCCCACTCTGTCCCATCCTTCCATTCGACCGAGTGCGAGCTGAGAGCAGTGCCAATGGGTGAGATCATATCATCAATCCGACGGTAACTCACTTGAGAGGCAGCGAACGCAGTCTTATCCAGTGTGATCATTGTCTCCACTTGTTCTTCCTCCATTTCATGTTCTGATCCCTGCACATAATTAAGTGAACATCATAAACAGATGAATATCTGAAGAGGCTAACCTCATAGAGTGCATTGTACTCATGATTGAAGTGGTTGATCACATGGCAGAGATAGTTGGCTCGTTCAGTGTATGGCATGTAGTAATTAGACTTGTTGCAGTACCAATCATCGTCTTGCTGGATAAGTAATATATTTTAAAAGCCGATGTAGTAAACATTTTAAAGCTAATGACTTATAATCCCACTCACAAACGGATAACGAGTCTCATAATCATCATCCTTGTAGTATTGTATCATGTGAGGAAAATCTCGGAAATTGGCTGGTCGTTCTATCACCACTGCAAACAGGGCATGAATTAGAATGAAGAGATATTGCACCTGCTACCGTTTACCAACAAGTAAGATAAGAACATTTCCACTGTCCACTTACTCTCAGCCTTCTCGATGGTAACTCCTTGAGGTGCATTCTTCTTCATAATCTCCTCATGTTCCAGGAGTAACTTCGCCTCCGTCTTCATCTTCACATTATTTATATCCCGTGCGTCCTCCCTGTCACAACACACTATCAAGCGTTATTTCAAACCAATAAAATACTCACATCGATTGTCTGTTGAATACTCTTGAGAACATTCTACGATTCTTGAATCGTGGTTCCACCTGTAATATCCCCCATCATCACCATAATCTCCAAGGGTCGTCATCACATTTTCTCCCTTGAAGGCAGCTTCGAATCTCTCCTTGTGAGTCATTCCATTCGGAAGCCGAGTCTCGATTCCGAGCTGAAAGTATCTCATTCAATGGATAATACAAGAAGCATATTAAGTGATTTTTTTATAGCAATGAGTGAGACTGACCAGTGCCTTCTTCTCAGTCGCGAAATGAGTATTATTTCCGAGTGCGCGAAGTACATCCATCGATTCGGAACTGAACGAGACATAGGAGATTTAATGTAATCTTATTGGACCATTCTCACTTCTCCTCATCATCTGCGATTCCATCTGTAGGCTGGACCAATGGCCAGAAGAGACCGTCATCGCGTCTGGAAAAGATGAATCAACTGAGATATCATAGATGATGCCCTTACTCGAACGAGAATTGAGCCTGATAGGGAAGAGATTGAAGCCATACTGGCTGAATTCCATCACCTGAATTGAGTTACCCAATAAATTATTCCCCCAGCACAAGGAATGATAATAGTCAATCCGACTGACTCTTCCACTTCTGCTCGACCGCAGACAAATCATTGTTGAATCGTTCCGTCTCCCTGTGCTGTTCTGCCTCCTGTGAATACACCGATGATACCCACCCCTCTCTCCGGGGTGCATAATTTTAGAAACTCTACAGGACGAGACAACAACAAAAAGGTTGAATTCAACAGGATACCTCACCGTTGGAATAAGCTTATCATCTCTTCTCTCTGGATACTCATTCGCAGGATCTTCTATCATCGTCTTGTGCACATTCAGTACATCTCCCACTTTCGCCCTCATCTCCAGTTGGAACTTCACTTCGTTTAATTCGTATGAAGGCTGAAACCGTACTCTGTTCATTTAGAGTGGGGTGGCCTGACTAACCAAGGGAGGTCTCTCTCCCAGGATGTCCGATCCTTTCTCGTATACACTGGCCACTGCTCTCGCCGCCATGGCCTCACTTGCTCTGTCTCTTTCGTCTTTATCTACAATCAACCCATTCCCTTTGTCCTGACCATTAGCAACTCACTATTGGAGAAAGCCGCCAGCATACCATCGGAGAAAGCCGCCTTGTAAATATCAATGCCAGAGGTGGAAGATTGAGCACCTCAAGTTAGTTATGTTTGTTCTACTAGCCCTCACAAGGCCCTTGATCCAAAAGTCGTAGTTCAGTCATCTGATCAGCGTAGATCAGATCAGTTATCAACATTCTTAATCAATTACTAATTTCTTTCCATTCTTATCTTGATTAATCTCAACACTCCATTACCTCCATTTATTCTATTCGTAGACGATGATGGTATTATTCCAATGAATTCAGGAGAATTACTGCTACGAGTGTTCTCTCCCTCCTCCCTCTCTTCCCTCTCCCATCTCTCTTTTTCTTCCTTCTTTCTCCTCTCCTCCCTCTCCTTCTTCTCCGTCTCTTCCTTCTCCCGTTTCTCTCTCTCCTCTCGTTCTTTCTTATCCGAAGGCAGTTCGAACCCAGGAGGCAGCACGAAAGGAGCAAGTTTGGGTGTGAATGTAAAGTTGAAGTTAGCGGGCATCGATGGAGTGACAGTAGAAACAGGAGGACGGGGGACGATAGCTAGATAGTCAACTTCATCTTCTCGTGGAGGAGTCTTGGGAAGAGGAATGGATGATGGACTTGGCTTGGGAGGAGGGAGAATGGTAGATGGACTGGGGAGTGACTTGAGACACGACTTGGGTGGGGCTGGATCAGTTAACACTTTCTGCAATGAATGATTGCAATATCCATTCCACAAACATTGTTGTCATACCTTGACGATATTATACTTTCTTCCTCCCACTTCCTTCTTCCCAATAATCTCTTGAGTTTCATTCTTCTTCGGTTCCGTATCCACTATTCTCTGCAGAGAACATCATATGATTATGTCTCATTCAATCTTCCTCACTCCCTCCGCGTCCTCATCTGGATTGAATTCCTTCGTTGCAGTCTCTCCCCATTGAACTCCCTTTTTCTTCTTCTTCGTCTGAGTATCATCCTCTTTCTGAAATTGACCATCGAACCATTCGCAGCCCATAAATGCCAAACGAACGTTTTCTCTCGAGAATTTGAGAAGGCTATCCGATCCATTCAGATCCAGCCCAATTCTCGAGTTCTTCCATTTCGACTGTAGCGTATAAACATTAGATTTGAATAATGTCGTAGAGACTATAATTTAACTGAGGACTCACACCGGGAGAAGGAGTGGCGAAAGGAGCAGGCATACGTGGATCTGTCACTTTACCAATCTTCTCCAATGGAATCATTTTCAGATTCGGAGTTTCGGATGGTGGCAGAGTCATTCGATAGAGATCTGAAACATGTTCATCACTTTCCAATTTGACCACTCTCCTCTTACCTATTCTCGTCGTCATATCGTCAAGCGCCCTCAATCTATATAGATCTGAAAAATAAACGTCAGTCACTGCGCATTGCACTGTATGAAAGAAAGGTGAGGGGTGAGGGGTGCAAGATCATTTTATTATACCTTATAATTTCTCCACTACAGGATTCTCTATTACAAGATCATTTTACACCTTGTATTTTTAAAAAGATATTTCGAGTTGGTTTTGACAACAGTTTTTTTGCTCTTTGGAGTTAAAGGGTCAGTTGTAAATAGTAACCTAGCTCCGATCGACACTCACCCTCTCGAATATAGGACTTTCCACTCTCGCCATCAGAGACTTCCATTTCATCCTGCAGTGAATAAGTTAGCCATCTCTTATCCTTCTCCCCTCACCAGATTGAGATGATTCTGCGTATCTCTCTCTTTGACTACTTCATCACTTCCTTCTCCTCCCACAATGGGCGACACTCCATCATCCAATCTGAACATCCTTAATATCCATCTCATTGTCTCTCCCTCTATCTTACCTTGTTCTTCTTTCTGTTTCAATTCCTTCATCGCTCGAAACGGGAGAGATAGTCTTCTCCTTCTTCTCTCCATCTCGACGAGGAATGGGCACGGGAGAGAAATCAGCCGTGTCCATGGCATCCGCCTGATTAATCAATGTTAAGTAGAGATATCATTTGCACAGATTCACAGGCAATGGGAATCACGATATGAAAATAATTACATCATCTCCCTGTACTCCGAATCGAGGCGGACAGGATGGAGGAAGTATTAGAGTCTCATTTATTCTCAGAGGAAGCACCCATTCATCGTCTCTCTTTCTACTCATGCTGCAATTGATCATTGATCATGGACTCTTCTCCATTCACACCTCTCCACAGACTTGGCCGCTTCTGCTGCTGCATCAGCATTCATTGCTTCAGTGATTTCCTCCAATTAATAATATTTACTTTATTCCCTAACTGTATCAAGGGCGATCGATGGTGCCTTTTAGAACTCGCATTTTGGATCTTCATAACGAAATTGTTTCAACACGATTTGAAATATACTCCAACCGTGCTTAGACATATTTTTCAAAGCGCGAGTTCTTAACCGTCTCATCACTAAGTCAATATACCCCGAGAATATCAATGGATGACATCGAAGGCATTGGCTCCAAACAACTCTTCTTCTTCGGTGGCTCACTCTGAACATTAATAATTTAGGCCCATACAACAAGCAGTATCTCACTTCATCGAGGGATTTCGCTGAAGACGCTCCATCTTTCATTGGTATCTTGTATCTACCTCCGTCATTAGTCGATGATTCCTCATCTCTCTTCTTCCTCAATTCCTCTTCTTTCTCCTTCCTTTCCCTCTCGATTCGCGCCAATTTATCCTTCTGTTGTTCAGCCTCCATTCGAGCATTCTGAACAAAATTAATCTTGGGTGATTATTACGATATCAAGTATACCTTATCATTCCTCAGAAGAGCACCTATATTTGCACTCCTTAGTTTAGATTCTATAGAATAAATATCTTCTTTACTTGTACATGAATTCGAACCTTTCTGTGGTTTGATAATTGCGTAGCTGGGAAGAGAAGAAGCAGCTATCACAGGCTCCTCAACATTGAGATACAATAATAATTTATCATTTAATAGTATCATAAATAGGGTGGTTCATCCTCTTACATCTTCTTTCTTCTTCCAAGCGGGAACATGTTTGGTAACTGCAGATGGAGGCACTTTCTGAAGACGAATCCACTAATTCACTCATCACCATATCGTTGACAAACCTTTAATTCATCCTTCAAACTGATTATAGAAACATCATCGTCACTTTCACTCTGTAAGAACATTATTTCATCTTCTTTGTTCAATACTGCTTACCGTAAAATGTATAACATCGGGAGAGGGCTCTCGGACCTTCACTGGAGATTCTTTCTTTTTTGGTCGACTCTGATCATGAGATTAAATGGAACTTGATTATTTTGCATTACAGTACCTTCTTCGTTGTTTTCTCATCCGAATCGATGAGATCAATGACATCCACCTAGTACCAATAAAATCTCTTGACTTGCTCTCTCCTTACCTCATTATCTTCCTTATTTTTCCCCTTTCGTCTATTCACTTCGAGAAACTCACCCTTCAGATCATCGAGAACTGTAAATTCTTTTATTTTATCTAAACCTTTCTCCTCGTCAACTCACTTTTCTCGATGAGGCGGCCACTAACTCTTTTCTCCTCCACAATTTTTAGATTGTTCGTTTCTTCGATGCCCACATTCTTGAGGAAAGACGACAACTTATCAATGTTCTTCTTCATTCGTTGTTGGATAATGGCGCCAGATGCTGCAAGAGTGAGAATGGATTATGAGTGGCTAACTTACGTTTCCGTGGTTTCGACTCCTTCTCTTCTCCAATTATCGTCACGTCCTCATCGTCCTCATCCGATAGCCTGAATTAGACGATTGTGCTGCTTTAACTGAAAACCATTAACTCGATCACATCAATCGCAGAGTTTGAAGCAGTGATGGGTTCTCGTTTCACGAGATCTCTGGGTTCATCCGGAAACTAAAAAGAGGAATGAAGTCATTATCCGCACTCAATACATACATCATCATAAGGGAAGCGGGCGAAGTTTATATGAGGAACAGTCCTGATCAAGTTCCGTGCCTGAAGTGATGAGAATCAGTAAGACAAACAATGATGAAATGCATACCTCAAAAAGAGAATGGTGTTTAGGCTGCGTCTCTTCCACATGGTCAATTTGACAGTAGTTGTTAGATTCAGGGAGCTCACAGTCGAATATCAACTGCTCTGAATAACATTTGCATCGGGATATGCCGGCGAGCAGTAAGTGCTGTGTCGAAAACAAAACGTACGTTGTTTATCGTGTTCATCGAAGTGCTCAGTGGGCGGTTGGTCTCGATCATTGTATAGAGTTCTAAGAACCCACTTCGGTTGACGTCTGCAAGGCGAAATATGGCTGTCATTTCGTGGAAAGCTTGACTCACCGAACATTGTAGGTGCGAACCGTGTTCACAGTTCCGAAGTCGGGATCTAGATCTATTTTGGCGGCGCTCTTTTTCCTTGCGAACATACCTATGAATGGATATATGAAAGCGTCATTCAATGAGAACAAACAGACGAAACAAACGTGGAACAAAACGAGAAAAATAATTCGATTAACGCATTACAGTATCCGACACACCAACTATGGCAAACCCCGGATTCACGGCTCTATACTTTCAAGATTCTTTCGATTTGTGACAAATCATTTGCCATTTATTTTATATTCCTAGTTAGCATAAAAAAAAAAGATTATACATAATGACGATCGATCTCAATAACCGAAAATTCGTCCTGTCCACACAAGAATACATTAATCTGTAGTACTGCTTTCAAGTCCCCTTTCCAACAATGTTTATATCAAAGAACAGTAACAACACGATTTAGAGAACAATAAAGCGTAAAACTTGGGGTTAACCGGGGCACTTGAAGTGAGCTGAGAGGGGGTGAAAGAAACCGTAGCTAAACTTGTTCAGATCAAAGGACATGATAAGTGAATGATAAATTAGTTATAAACTTAGTTGAATTATTACACAAAAGAACTTGAAAATTGAGCACCAAAAACTTAAAATTAACAAATATTGATTGAAAGAGGAAGTATTTCTATTCCTCGCCCATCTTCGTCTCATTCGACTTCGATTCTCCTTGAGCATCCTCCATCTCTTCCCCATTCTTCTCCACTGATTCATCTTGCACATCCTTATCTGAAGCTACAGTATCCTTCTTGGCAGGTGCAGCATCTTCCTTAGGGAGTACCGTATCCTTCTCAGAAGTTACAGCCTCTTCCTCAGCAGATACAGTATCCTTCTCAACAGGCACCGTATTCTCAGCAGGTGCAATACCTTCTTCAGGGAGTACCGTATCCCTCTCTGAAGGCACTGCCTCAGTCTCCTCCGGTCCCTCCACAGTATCAGCAGCCGTAGTCACTCCATCCTTCTCCTGTCCCTCTCCCGTATCCTCCACTCCTCCCTCCTTCTCCTTCTCCGTCTCTTCAGCCATCGCACTCGAGGGACGACTGGTCGACTTCGACTTACGAGGTCTTCCTCTTCCTCTTCCTTTGGCCCTGCAAATGTGAGAATTCACCTTTAGTTTTCCGCACAATCTTATGACAATCGTTTACTAGATCATCAATAGTGCAAGTGAATGCAATTACGTCTTGGAAGGAGTCTTAGTGGGAGTCTTCTCCTTTCCATTCTCTTCCTTCTCTCCTCCTTCCTCATCTTCATTCAGAGTAGTCGTGGAACTTGAACGTGACGCCGACTTGGGCACTGATCTGGCTCTGCAAGTGTACTGTTTAGCATCAAATTAACAAAACCACATATTCAATAGCATGGACTTCCCTATAAATGCGATCTCAACTCGTTAATCGAATCGCATCAGATCTTTCTCACCTCTTAGCAGGAGTCGTCTTGCTGCCCTTATCTCCTTCATTCCCCTCCTCCTCTTCTCCATTCCTTATTCCCTCTTCTATCTCTTCGATCGGAGCCGACCACATCGAATTCATCGTCGATCTCCTGAATCGAGTTATCGTAAACTGGTTAGCTCATCAATCAATCGATTACCGTACCTCTTGACAGGAGGTGGCTTGGCGACTTCCTCCTCTTCCTCACTCTGACTCTCAACCGATTTGGAGGATCTGCTTCTGCAATGAGAGAAACTCCTTCTACCACGCCCCCCCCCCCTCCCCCCAATATTCTTACCTTTTAGCAGCTTGCTTCTTCTCAGTCTTCTTCTTTTCCTCCGTCTTTTTCTTTCCTTCAGCCTTTTTCTTCTCCTCTGCCTTCTTCTTTTCCTCAATTTTCTTCTTTTCTTCAGCTTTCTTCTTTTCCTCGGCTTTCTTTTTCCCTTCCATCTTCTTCTTTTCCTCAATCTTCTTTTTATCCTGAATCTTCTCCTTCTTCACAGCCTTTCCTCCTCCAATGGACGATGCTCTCCTCTTCGTTCCTCCACTGGGAGCAGACTTGGCACGAGAGGGAGTCACTCTCGTCTCCTTAACAATTGACTGCACTATAGGAACACCACCTATCCTCTTTCCAACCTGTTCCTCCTCCTCCCAATCAACGGGAATCTCCTCAGCATCGACCTCATCCCATACACTCGTCTTCTCTGCTGGAGGAGGATCAACCATCGAAGTGTCTTCTGCAAAATAAAATATATTCTTTATTGTAATTGTTATTGTCATCAATCAAAAAACCCCTTACCTTCCTCAACCACAGCCTTCTTATCCTGCTTCTTCTTCCCCTTGCTCTTGGGAGTCTTATTATTGGTAGTGCCTGAACCGTATGTCATCACTATCATTCCATTCCTCCATTTCGCTAACCTTCTTCCTCCTTCTTTTTCTTATTCACAGCAACCATATTCTTCTTTCTCTCCTGCATCTCTCCCATCAATTGCTCACGATACCCTTCGAATTCCTCCTCCAGAGACGCTTTCTGATTAATTATTAATCATGATTCAGTGAAATCAAAAGTAAATTATCCACTTTAACAGAGTTAAAAGTAGTGAAACGCAGAGTACTTCTAGTCTCTTTCCTCCTCCACTCACCATTCTATCATCGTCCTCGAGTGAGAATATGAGCATGAGTGGCTCGACCAGCAGACAGCGAAGCATCTCCTGCAATTACAACCATTACCCCATCTCCCCTCTCTACTCCTCCACTCACCCTCAGTTCGACATACTCCTTGCTGTGCTGGAGAGTCTCCGAGAGATGGCCGAGAACCTCCTCCATTGAGGACAGTTTGTCCTACAAGAATAACATCGCTTTAGTGAACATGAAGTACGACAGAAGCAAAGGAATGAATAACCAACTCCCTGCCAGAGACTCGCGAGCAGCGGGGTGGCTATCTCCGCGATGCGAGGCATCTCCACCTGAATGAAATCGTTGAGTATCTGTCCTTCCCCTCTCTATTCTCCATCAAAGTATCGCTTATTGCTTTTCTGGAATACGTTTCACAACGAATACAACGCACCAAGAGCATCTCAGCCGCGTGAGTCGTCGTGGCAGTTGGATGCAGCATGTCATTGGCTGCTGCATCTGCTGCAGACTGCATCTCACGACGGACTGTCGCCTCCAGAGAACGAGATGAGATAAGGGCTGCGGCCTGATATGGCATGCATGAGAGATAGATAGGCATTTTAGTGGACTGTGTGAAACTCAGGAGGAGAATGATGGGAGATATTGGAGTGAGACCACATTTTTTTCGTGATTGGAGTAGACCTTCATATTTTTCGCTTCCCATAATTCTTTTCATCCATCTCTTCCCTCACCTTAGAGGTCATTGGCTGATCCTCGTCCTCCTCCTCCTCTGCCGCCGCTCTCAACGCCATCTCCGTGCGAGAGGTCACCGCGTCAATCAGGATCTGCAATGGGAATGCCTCCTCTCCACTTTCTCTCCCCTCCTCTTTCCTCTCTACCTTTCTCAGTCTCTCCTGCACTCCCTTCAGCGCCTTATTATCGTACGCATCCTGAGCAGTTACAGAACGGATCTGGTCCTGCAAGGGAGAGAAAATGAGCATACCGTACTCCGATCCCTGCTTCGTTCTGGGAAACATAAATATTCCATGAAAGATTGAGCATCTTCGCTCAAATATGAGACAAGAGAAGACGAATAATGGATCGTAGTCGACATACTTGCTTGCTGACGACCTGGCAGAGGGCCTCCGTCAGACGAATGCACCTCTCCTCCTGAAACATCCTCCATTGAGAAATACAGTTAAATGCTAGAAGTTGCACGTCAGCAGCAGTTTTGAGCCGTTATAATTTTACATCCTCCTCCTCTTCTGATCTTCAGTCTCCTTCTCTCCTCACCTCCGTCACATCTGCATCGAATTCGACAGGCAGCCATTTCTCCATTTCTCTCCTATTCTCAGCACGATTCGCGCTATCATCGAGGTCGTTGAAGCTGCAAATTGCATCTATTTATTCAAAATAATTAATTAATCAATAATCAATTAACGTACAGCTCTTCCTGATCGTCATTGGATGCGTCACTCCAGCGTCGCTGTCTGCCCTCGTATCTGGAGAGAATAAATGAGGATCAAACTCGGATTCATCACACACGAGGAGGATATATTCGGCACTTGGTCTTCATTAGGTTATTATTCTCTAGTGATCACCAGACCCAGTGCCGACTATCCCGAGAGTGATACTCCCGTCTCTCACCTCTTCGCGATTCCCTCCATTCCCTCTTCGACGACTCGTCTCACTTCCGGTTCAACCTTCTTCCATCTGCAAGGAGGCCATTCATCACCCATCCTCTCCCTCTCTCTCTTCCTCACCTGTACATATCTCTCTTTGAGACGGCGCGTGCCTGATTGGAGAAGCTCAATCCAGTCTGTAACAGTAACCATTCCTTCTCCCTCCTCTCATTCTCTTCATACCTCATCATCTCCTCCCACTAGCTCATTGAACTCTCTGAATACGGCCTCTGGTCCCTTCTTCTCTCTCACTCTCACTCCTCTCGCGCGTGCTTGCGCCTCGCGGATCTTTGACAGCTGAGCAGCGCAAATCTGAAAGGGTAATAGATATTACCGTACGCCTAGTCCTTCCATTCTACCGTACCCTCATCTTGGTGGTCATGAGGGAGCGGAAGCGGGCCTTGACCGTGCGCTGGTTCCTGCCCGGAAGCACCGTACTGATCTTCGCCCATTGACCTGAGATGATCGATCAGTAAAAAAATCAGCACTCGATCAGGATTACCGTACCCTTTCCGAACATATTGACAGCATAGAGTAGCTTCTCGTCCTCTTCCATCGTCCATTCTTCCGATCGATTCGCGCGATCTAACACGTTCACCCATCTGTTAATAGAAGTATAATCCATTTCCATCTAAGAAACAAGTCTTCCATTGCCACGATGAGACACCGTGTTTGCCTTTGAGGATATTACATTAACTACAAATGATCGAATTGAATGAGTATTTTGAATGAGTATTCCTCACCTCTCTCTGCACTGTCCGTCATTCCTTCCGGGCACTCCCTTCGCAATCTTCCGCCAGTCCTTCGCCCCGTAACGGCCGATCGAGCACATAAGCAACTGAGTATGGATCAAGTTCAATCTGTATTCTCAACCGACACTGCTCTCTCTCACTAACCAGATCTTCCTCATCCGTCCATCTTCCGTGCTTTATCGTCTTATCGAGAGTGCGTAGATATCGGGTACGACACTGTTGACGAGTGCGACCAGCCATGTGGTAGGTTACTGAATGGGAAGGAGTCAGTCATTCATTGCCCATCTCTCTCTCGCTCACCCTTATCCCACTGGATGACTCCATTCAACTGCAATGACTCCACCAATTTCACCAGTCTCTCATCCTCTTCTTGCGTCCATTCACTGCAATCAGTTGGATCTCTCACTCCTTCTCTTCTCTCTCTCCCTCACCGCTTCAATATCTCGCTGGATATCTCACTCTTGTACTTCTCGAAGCACTGCCACGCTGTACGATGCGTGCCCAATTTATCTGCTATGAGAGACCACGAGACGAAACTGGAAGAGAAGATTGATATTTGAAACAGTGGTGAACACTCTTGAAATTGTCCTCTGAATGGACACATAAAGAGCATAAAATCTAACCCAGCCTTGGTTAATTCATTCAGTTGCTTCACTTCGGTTGAGGTCCACTCTTCTTTGCTCCACTGAAATGGTTTTATAATTATAATAAAATAATAATAACATTTGCATAAATATCTCGGGACAAACTAACCTGAGGAGACTGTTCGTTCATCCACTTTAGTTTGAGCGAGGCAGGAGTTCGCTTGCCCTTAAATAGTATAATGTAGAGCTTAGCAAGCATACCTCGTGTTCATTTCAATAACCGCATGTTCAGTTGAATTGAATTTCTATTTGTAGTTCCCCTCGTACCTTGAAGTATACCATAGCGATCGTAGCCCAATCCACACCGGCGAAGTCGCCGAGAAGGACTGCAGAGTCGGGGAGATTGCTGCAATGAGTATTTCGTTTCATTGTTTATCCGTGCTTCTGCATGTAATTGTCTAGCGAACGCACTCCTCAAATTCGATCTTCCTTTGATAATGTCCCAGTTTCTCATTCCACTGTGCTCTCTCTTCTGGAGTCGTGGTCGCATCTGCATTGCGGATCTTCTCCAGAATGATATCACGTCTGGAATGAAACCCATTACTCGATAGCCAGATACAGTACTCCTCACTTTCCATAAAAGGTGAGCTTTCTCTCTTCTACCTGACTGTCCCTCACAGCACGACGAAGGAGACGAAGATCCGCCTCACTCCCTACAATTTATATTCATATTTTATTTTAAATAGTATCAGGGAGGTCAGGATTCCAGATTCCGATTTTGTGAAGTAGAACTAAATCTTTACACTCACATATCTTCAATTTGACTGATTTCACGTTGAGCAATGAAATCAATGTCAATATCAGTAGGTATCACTTACACTTCTTCTCTTCTTTCAGGAGTGGATCATATATCATACATTCTATCTTTCGCTTCATTTCTTCGTTCTGAGGAGGACACTGCAATCAATCAATAGTTCTCGAGCCCAATATATCAGTGCGAACCATATTGAACTGATCCTTGAAGTAGGGCGGCATGAACATGGTCACGGGTACCTAAAAGGGAACTTATTTTATTTTTTGATAAAGATACTGAATGGAGTTTTTGCGAGGTGTTACCTTTCTCTTGATCATGGCAGCATTACTGTTGAAGATTCTCTTCCTCTCTTCTAGGTCTTTCTGTTTGTCGAGGTTTGCCCTTAGAGCCACTTCCGCCTGAGGAAATGCAATGCATTGATTCAAGAACATTTAAGGATTCTGATGTTTGATTCAAGAACAGGTCGGGAACATTGAAATGGTTCATAAAGTGGTGATATCCCGAGTTTAGTTGATTGAACAATATGACCACATTATCTTCAGTATACTCGTTTATGCTTGCGGTTCAGCGATTTTTTCCTTTATGCCAATGCTAGGTTCTAGTTTGTCACTAATATCATGAATTACACTACCTTCTCGATCATATTTCCAACGAGCTCGGACATCGCTTCATTCATCGCCAATACAACGTGTAGATTATCCTCTTCCTGCAAGAGCACATTTTCGAATTTGTTTCGAAACCCCTTTTCTGATAGCTCAGGGTCAAACCTCAGCACTGATGCGAAGTTGAGGATCAGCTTGATCATTCTGGAAAGGAAACAATAGGAATTTGAACCAATAATGATCATGTCCGCAAGTATACATACGTGGAGAGAGAAGGGTGCTCCACTGGATGCAGAAGATCTCCTCTGCAATGCATCAACTTATAGTTTAACACTGATCAGGAATGAAACAAACCCGAGCGCGAACAGCAGCGACGACAGAATTGGACGATATGTCGAGGAGGTCTTGACCCGCTTCAGCGAGGATGCTATTGTCCCCCGAGGGTGGCACATTGACGACACCTTCTGGGTCGTCCATCGTACTAGAAATACATCATAATCTAAGCTTATAAAAGAGAAATTAAGCGACAATAAGCTTGGATAAACAGAAGTGAAAACAAAGAAATTGTTACCGTACCACCGTCGTCAAATTTGTGAACTATCATGAACTGACTTTATTTTGTCGATTATTTTTAATTAGCAAAACTTTAAATATTCACTGTTTTAATTTCTTCAGTGTTTCAGTTTCGACACTACAACGTTAATCCCTAGACTAATGTAAAGCTAACAATCCCACGCACCCATCAATCGAGTATAGTTTTCATCACTGTTTTCTCACCTGCCCTTCCCACTGCGTTCCGGATTCGCCCAGTACGAATTTCGTGGTGAGACCTCTCTGGCCATTGGAAAGTTGCCAATTTCATAGTGTGGTTCAGTTTTCCCTCGGGTTTCTCTGCGCTCTCTTTCTCTCGCTCCCGCCTCATGGAACGTAGTGCCTTCCGTCTTTCATTTCTCAAATGAAACTTTCTGGAAAATAGAACTCTCATATATCTCCATGCTCTTTTCAATAGATTAACATCAACGCCAAAAGTGTTCAAACGGAAACAAAGTTGATCATTTTGGTGCCATCTGACGTTGGATGGAGATGGGAGGGTTTAAAAGGAAGAGTGAGTAGGTGTACAGCTCATATCGAGATCCTCATCTCTTCACCATGCAACTCGCCATCCTCTTCGTCCTTCCTCTCGTCGCATCTGCTGCTCTGACGAAGGAAGAAATCAAGGGATCCATCGGAGGTATCTCTTACTCTCATGAGCTACATCTCTTTACCTTCTGAGATTCCTTAGTGAGAGGTGCTTGAAATTCAGTAATGATCATTCCCTCCTCCTCAGCTTGCATCGCTGGTGCGTGTCCGTCTGGCTTCACGTGCAAGGAATCAGTTTGCATTGCTGCACCAGCCTCTTCCTCCTCCACTTGTGCCAAAGCTGTCGGAGGTAGATCAACAGTTGATTCTAGGAAGTCTCAAATAGAGAAATACACTAATACATTTAACCTTCTCAGCCTGCATCGCTGGAAAGTGCCCCTCTGGCTCGTCCTGTCAGAATGGACAGTGTTGTGCATCAGCAGCTCCTTCCTCCTCTTCCACCAGCTGCGCTGACTCCCTCGTTGCTGGACGTAAGCGACTGATCTTTGATCTCTCAGTCTCATTACGTGCTTCAGCATGCATTGCTGGTGGATGCCCTCCTGGCTACAAGTGCAACGGAGACAAATGCTGCCCTCAGTAAATTGAAGTAATGATGGACAATAAATATATTTGCAACTTCTCAATTTACGCAGTTGTGCAGAACATTGATCATTTTGAAAAGTCAGGCCCCGATTTGTTTCTCCTGATCTCTCTGACAGAAAATAATCTCAATGACTCACTGCTCACTGCACTGCTACTTAGACATACCAATGTGTAAAAGTACTCGTTTTTCTGAGAACATCCAATCATGCAGTTTAGCAGATCAAGTACCTAGTTTTCCATCCAGTTTACCCTCTTTTCCTCCTCGGTCACCATCTGATCTCTTCCTCATTCACTCCCTCTTCACTCTACTGCACAATTCGGTTCTAGGCCGCATTTGCAGACTCGTGAGGATTAGTTAGGGGGAACACTCAAAGACTCTATTCACCAGTCAACGTTATTTTGACATACTCCGACTCATAGCAATGATGTGATTTGCAGCTTCATCATAATAGAATGGTGTTGTTGATGTCTCTGATCCCTCCTAATCCCTTCATTCATCCATTCGCCAACCAATGGCTCTCGAAGTAGTCAATGGGCACGTTCGATTGTGTGCTGAACTGGCTAGGGCACAGACCGATCACACTCATGTCACTCATTACTTCTACCACCTACTCGCACTATCCAGTCTCTTTTTGCACTTGTGGACTCGAGTGCGGTCGTCAGAGAACTTATTCCTTACCTAAGAAATCGGTGTAGAATTGATGAAATGCACTCCAAGATGAATCACAAACTGATTGGGAACAGTGCGAGTTCAATTCGCGAAGGGTACTGAAACAATGACCGTAAACGGAAGACCGATTAGTCGTTGAATGGTCTCGTACAGTCCCATTTTGAGTCAGAATTCGAACCTATTTAGTGCCCCATTCGCCTAACACTCTAACTCGGGATCAGCCATCTCTCCTTCTCTAACTCTCCTCTTTCCTTCCCATCTCTCACCCTCTCAATCTCCTCTTCTCAGTAAAATCAAATGACGTCGATAGCTGTTTTCCTCTCAAGGCGGAGCTTTTTGTGGCTACTACTCGTAGATATAAAAGAAGGGTCGAAACACTCCCACAAACTGTAGACCGCACTGTTTTCCTTTCCTCCATCTTCCTTCTTCTTTCTTTCTATTCCTCTCCGTCTTTCAGATGCTTCTCCTCATCTTCTCCTCTCTTCTTCTCTCCGTTTCATCTCAGATGATCCCTCAGTGTCCCTGTTCACTCGTTGAACCTTGCTACAACAATGGAGCTGACTACATCACGCAGTGTGCTGATCGGTAAGTCGTTCCCTATTCGTGATCAGTCCTTCATCCATTTCCTCAGATGCCAGAACCACTTCACATCTCTCGGTCTCTCCTATCCGACTGCTCGCAAGTGCATTCTCGACAAGATTCCTGCAGTGACTGACACTGTCGAGTGTGCGACGAGGACCTTCGGACAAGTGTAAGTCCCCCTCTCCCCTTCTCTCTTCCCCACCATCACTCCTCTCCTTCAGTTGTGCTGCCCGTCCCGGTCCTCTCGTTCCCAAGAGATACTCTGAGACCCTCCAATTGGCTGCATTCCGTGAACTGAACGAGATGATCTTCCGATCGGGACTCGCAGGAGAGATGGGAGTACTTTCCAAGGTTCGAGACTAGAATGAAGATCGAAGATCAATCCTCTATCTCAGGTCGCCAAGAAGGCCCTCGGTTGCATTACCAAATGCATGAAGCAGAGAGGATGCGCGGGCAGCAAATCGTACGTCTTGATTTGATTTGGGTCTCGAAGCGACATTCTGATTACGGTATCCTTCCAGGTGCGGTCTTGCCCTTCCCTCGGACAACCAGGTGGTGAAGACCTTCAAGCAGTGTGGACAGCAGAGAGGACTCCTGACCACTCCGATGGTTCGAGACCTCTGCTCGTGCATCGCCAATGCAGGAATGAGCCAACTCGGTCGCATCTGCCCCCGAATCACCATCACCTAAGTCTCCCCTTCCCCTCCTTCTCTCCCTTCTCTCGATAGGGATCGATACTCAGCCCTCACCGGTTATTTGTACATGTAAATAACGGAGCCTTACTGTAAATATGTGCTGACTGATGATAAACACGAGCCAATTCCATCGCTGAAAGTAATCTAAACTGTTTTGATGGTGCACTTTTGGACGAGATTAAGACCAAGGTCGAAAGGAGATTGAAAACGGCCGAGATTGGATGAGAAATGAGAACCTCGTTCGTGTTTGTAAGTAGAGAGGAGAAGAAAGAAGAAGAAAGAGGGTTAGAAAGTTCACGAGATGACCAATCGAATGGGAAAGTGAGAACACACCCGTGGGGGTTCATGCACACATTGAACTGGAGAGGTATTGAGAGAAATGTACGTTTTCGTACAACGGAGTTCATTGACCAAAGTGCAAAGAACTGGCCTATTTATTTATCTGAATTGTTCAAAAAGCTTCAAACAGAAATGTACAGATTGATCAAATGATTTTTGCCCTTTCTAGAAAAAAAACAGATTCAATGAAACATTCTCGAATTCAGCTCAAACGTTCACGGTTTTGTGCACAACTCTGCCAAGGTCAAGCATTGAAGAATGACCATTGACCATCGAATTAGCATCGAGTGAATGGTGCAGCCAATCGGACGCCGTTTCCGATGATTCACCACAATGGAATCTACACCAAGTGGCATAATACTATCACTCGACCAATTGACCAACGAGTGAAAAACTGTAAAAACCTTATCCGATACGAGTTCACTAGAAGGGAAACTCGCCTAACTTGTAGCCAATTCGAGTACATTTGACGCTTTTTGTCACTTGTTTAGCTGCTATGGGCGGATCTTCAATTGGAATACAAAAGGAATCAATAGGAGCTACCTAGTCATCGAGATCAACGCAATACCGTTCGTTCCGCCGTTATCATTCACGAATCTCCTATTTCTCGCTGTTTCGTTGCTCCATTTCAATCAATTTTCCTTCGTTTCCAGATGCTTCTCCTTATCTTCGCCTCTCTTCTTCTCTCCGTCTCTTCTCAGATGATTCCCCAGTGCACTTGTGACGAACTGGGACCTTGCTATGACAATATCGCTGATATTCTGACTCAGTGCGCTGATAGGTACGATTTTCTCTTCTTTTTATCCTCACACTTTCAGTTGCCAATCTCTCATATCTCCTCTATTCAGGTGCCAGAACCACTTCACCTCCATCGGAGTCTCCTATCCTGCTGCTCGTCAATGTATTCTCGATAGACTTCCCGGATTCGCTGGGACTCTCCAGTGTGCGAAGAGCAACTTTGGAGAAGTGTACGTTAGTTCAATCTATGCAGCGAGCAACTGTGAAACATAGCCAAACAGTTCATCACTCCTGTTGTAGGTGCGCTGCCGCCCCCGGCCCTATGGTTCCCAAGAGATACGCCGAGACGCTCCAACTGGCTGCATTCCGTGAGCTCTCCGGCATGCTCAACCAGTCGGGATTGGGAGGAGCTGCTGCTGCTCTTGGAAGGGTGAGATGATGAGAGAGGAGAGAGGATCAGCACTTCGAAATTATCGAGTGATTCTTCGATATCACTACCGCTTCGTTCAGGTCGCTCGCAAAGCGGTTGGCTGCATAGCCAAGTGTGTTCGCACTCGAGGTTGCGCTGGAACGAAGTCGTGCGGTCTCGCCCTTCCCTCTGACAACCAGATCGTTTCCACCTTCAAGACGTGTGCTTCATCCTCTGGTCTCCTCACTACTTCTTCCCTCCAAGCGATGTGTGGATGCATGGTTGGAGCGGGAATCCCCCAACTCGCCGATGTGTGCCCCAAGATGTCCATCAACAACTAGACCACTCCCTTCTCTCATCATCCGTTACTGGTTGTACATACTACGGTTTAGACGCCAATAATAAATATTGTCTTCATCTCATCGATTCAAACACCGAGAGGGGCAAAAACCGTGAGTGTTCGGCGAAAGTTTCCGACTTACCCGGTTACCGGTTCTACGAGAAGAGTAAGAATTGTTGTCTACTATTGAGAGAGGCAAGGTTATCTCTTCCCCTCTCCACACACAAACACGAAACTATCTAGCTGAACTTTATTCGAGAGGGGGGGGGGGGGAATGGCAAAATAAAGGGAAAATGATGGAAAGTTCTACAATCGACCCCTATTTATAACTTATCGATCACAGTCGTTATACCAGCAAAATAGAAATGGTCACTGGAGATCATGGAACCCGTGGATGAATGCGTCTAAATTTTCTTCTACGTCCTATTTCTTCTTCGATTTGCTCTTTGCGGCAACAGTAGCCGAAGCAGTAGGCTGGGATGCCTTCAACGTTGACGACGGAGATGGAATCTTTGTCGTGATCTTCGCCGATGACGTCTTCTGCGCTTCAGTCGTTTGACGGACTGTAGTTGGATGTTCTGTAGAGGTGGTTGGTCGAGGCCGATCCCTGCAAGGCAACGTTGCAGTCACACTGAGTTTCGAATTGATTCGAGAACCGAGTAGCCCATTTTCAAATCAATAAAATCTGTTTCTCACCTGCAACAGCAGAGTGGCCGGAGGGGTGCACGTTTGTTCATGCAGGCAGCCGTGTCGCCGTAACTGAAAGAAGAAGCTCTTGTCGTTCTCAAAATATTTAGCTCGATTTGACCTTGCAATACAATACGAATGTATGAAGCACTCACGAGTTCCATCGAGTGAAGTCACTGGCAGCTAACGACACATTCATACGGCCATTATCCAATCGACGAGCTCGAACGATGGTCTGGCAATAATGGAATGAGTTTCACTACATTCATTAGAACTTTTAGGCCGAATGTGACTGATTCTGGTCCAATATGAGTAGAATGCAACAAACCTTGAACTCAGCATCACACTCATTGGCTTTGAATAGAATCTCAGTGAGTCCATCAGTTCGATCGATCATCTTGACCTCTTTGGTCTCCAAATAGAGATCTCAGTCAGAACCAGGATGAAAAGTGAACCTACCTTGTTGAAGGAGAACTCCTCACAGTCATCTCCGATTTGGAGATCCTTCAATCTACCATTCAGAAGAGTCACTGCTCCGGCTCCGATTTCATCGTTCACTGTTACGTTTCTTCAAAAGTACTTTGTTACTATTGATGTAGGTTGAGGGACGTTCGAAACTCACACTGAGGTGGTCTTGTTCCATTCGCAGAGACAGAACTGAATTGGGATGGGAAGGGTGCGACATGATCTTTCTCCTGCAAAGGATCAATCGTTGTATAGCATGCCAGAAAAATCTCAATCATTACCAGGAGGAAGTGGCCGGAAGAAGGAGGTTCCTCTCAGTCCACGAGGTCCGGATAGAGCTCTCAAGTGCGGTTCCTGTAACGTAATCAGTAAGTAGAAGAAAACAGTTTCCTTACGTTGAGAATGTCCACGAAAGAGGCGTAGAGATCGAATGAAGTGAGTAGTTTATCACTGTTCTCTTTGAGGACGGGGTTGATTCGTTCTCTGGAAGAGTAAGGATTTTCTGAAGCTGAAGAAGGACAGACTACCTCAGATGTCTCGGAACTGACACGAACATCATTGGATTGTTGATCTCCCGTTCTCCGATCCACGTATTTCTCACCTCAACGATCATCATTTTCCCAATCTTCACAAGTATCTCACCTTTCCCCATCGAATTCCGTGGTCGCCCATGAGGAAAACGTACGATTTGTCGAACTGAAATAACTTATATGGATAAAATACAGAGTTCTCTACCCACCAATTCCCGGTTATCATTGAAGTACTTGAACAACTGTCCATCGATATGGAACAGACCATCGTTGTAATTGTGAGCGACTTCAGATGCCCAAACCATCGAGATCTTCGGTGATTCTGAACTTTTTCTCCACTAAAGAAAACGTAAGACTTCTCACCTTTGTACGCCTTATTGAACTTGGTGAGATAGTTGAACAGGAAGGTGTGATACTCAAAGCATTGATCTTCTCCCATGAAGCTGCGAGACTGTTTGAGATCTTCCTCGTAGTAGATTTGGAAGGGCCTGAAGAGTAGGAATGAAACAGTTTCATGAATGGAACAGTACCTCATGTAATGAGTGACTGGCGAATTCTTGAATCCCCAACAGTTGGGATAGTTGAATACTCCATTTGCCCAATCCTCAGCCATCATCGATTTGTAGCCTTTCTGGAAACGCTTTTGCACTGTTCGTTCATGCTGGAGATATATGACAATCAACAGCTGTTCATTTTTGAAACAGGTTGACCAGTTTTTGTCTCTCCAAATATGCCCCTTTAGCGGCAGGAGGGAAAGGGAAGCACGCGGCAGGAACACGGGAACGAGTCTATTTGTGGATGACGCACATTGAACAGCTGGGCAAATCCGTTTCGTGATGGATCAAGCTGTTTCCATGTGATTCTCTGCCCAAACTGTGCTCTACTCACTAACCTTAGTGAACTCCTTGAGAATGAATGGATCATCATCGAAGTATCGATAACAAGCATGGGTTTCATTCCAGTCTGCAGTCTCCTTTCCCATTCCGAAAACCCCTCGGTCAAGATCGGTGATCAACTTTCCTGAAAGAGTGTTCATGCTTGTTTTTCTCCCCACTCATAATTACCAATCAGGAATGCGATTCCATTGGGATGGCTGTTCTCTCCTGCCTTATTCACGTGTCTCAGATTCACAGCATCGAACTCGTGCTCCATAAGGGAAATCGTCTTCGGCAGTGATCTAGGATTCCTCAAATATCGATCAACTCAAAAAGTGACCTACCGCAATGCCTGACTATTAGCCACAGAATCGAAGACGATGATGAATACGCTTGGTTTCTCTTCAACCTCTTGCTCTTCTTCTTTCAAATCGGAAGGTTTCGGAAACTTCGTAGAACTTGAGGGCGAACTGCTTGGTGGTCTGTAAATGATAATTTTCTACGCGATAGATTTCAATTTTCTCACTTCGTTGTCCACGTAATCTTGCCTCCTCCATCATCCTTTGCATTCCACATTTGAAGATGGACGAAATCTTCCATCACTTCCGTTATATTATCAATTTTCTGACAACTTGTGTGCACGAAATCGGAGTTGAATACAACTGAGAAGGGACGAAATGAATCTGTGGATGTTGTTCATTCTCTTCTTACTCACCTTTCGATGCCGTATGCTCGAGAGCGAACCATCCGCTCGCATTGTAGTGCCAATCATCCTTGAAGTAGAGAGCTCTGCAATCGATTGTCGTTTCTCGATTCGGTTTAATGATCTAGTTCCTCAATGGAGAAGGAACAACGAATCCAGTGCGGAATTTATGATCCCTTTCAGTCACCACGAAACATCAAAAGACTAGGAACGATTGAATCTGTGCATGCACAATCCAACATTGGATACTTCCATAATTGCATCATGCCTATCTAACCTCGCCCAGCAATTGACTTCCTTCACTCCCTTCTTCTTCGGATTCAACCACACCGTTCCATTGTCACCGAGAACAGTGAAAGGCATAAACTTATCGTCGCATTTCCTGAATTATTTGGTCGTTTCTTTTCGTTTTCACTGAACTAACCGAATGGGGTCCCAATCGACTTGGGCCTTCTCGATAACATCCTTCGTCCATCCATCCTTATCGAATTCAGCCAGAACACACTGGGAGAAGAGACCGACCTCATCGATGGAGGATGAGACTGAGAAAAGTAAATACATCAGTACATGGGACCACAAGAATCTCTAAAGAATGGAAGGCTCATTGACAGTTCAATAGATAATTCATTCCTTGTTTTGAGAGGGAGAGACCTACCTCTGTTTCCCTCTGATTGACAGGTACACGCATGAATTCAAAATGAACTAACAGGGGAATCAAGCGAAAGAGAGAAATGGAGAGGATTATCCGTCTGTACCGAGTGTGAACCAGTATCGGATGAGGGTTTCAACTTTTTTTTGTCTCTTCAAAGGCTCACGTTCAGAGTACATTTTCAGACTAATTCAATAAAATGTGAATACAATGATTTCTCACCTGGTCCGAGTTCCTTGAGATAATCAAAGTCGAAAGAGAAGATTTGAGTTGAGAGTAGACCGTAGAATATGAATATGGAAGAGAATCCGATACAGAGCCAGAAGAGAGATCGCATCTATTGAATGGAATGGAATGAGGGAAGAGTCGAATAGTTATCCAGAGAAGGACACAGTTATGTACGGATTGAATGTACTTCCACGTAAGAGGACAAGATGGTACGGGAGCACAAAGGACCAGAATGAATCAGTGATACGGCAATGAATGCGGATAGACGGTCCATTATTGCACCCAGAGATCGGAAAACCGCTTTACTGATTGAGCGTCGAATAGGGGAGAGAGAAGAGAGGGAGAAGGTAGAGAAAAGCGGAGGATGGAGGGGGGTTCCAGTAAGCAAGTTCAATTCCGTGATAGTTCAGCTGTGAGGAAAAGTGAGAAAAGAGAATAGGCAACAAGCGAGCATAAGAGAGAGGAGAGTGAAGAGGGAGGAACTCCATCTGAATCTCTTTCCTCCCCCGCCCCCTTCTCCACTCCTCAATATAGTCAAATGACTTGGTGATCTTTCAGATTGGGGAGAGATTGAGAGAGAGAGAGAGCAACTATCATCGTTATGAGCTATGTAATGCGCGCATACCGTCAAAAGAAACCTATCTCGTTAAAAGTACGCTGAAGACGAAATTACCTTTATATTTGCCTTTCCCGTCATTTTGACGACTCATCCACACATGTTCAGACGCCCATCTGGACGGATATACCAGAGCAATGTCCCGATAATTCTCATTGTTCACTCCGATTACTTTTTCCGAAATCATCTCCTCTGAAATCATCTGAACTCATCATCTACTGAATCACCCGAAATCATTTGAAATCGTCATCATCGCAATTGGGGGAGAACAAAGACATTTGATTCAAGTACAGATACAACCACAGGCCCCTTTTCCCTCTTGTCCACTGCAAAACATCCTGGATCCTCTCGCTATTTGCATAGAGAGGACACGTGTTGATATGGAGTAGTCGGACACTTCTCCGGAAGTAAAGAAGAGATGCCCATTTCAATCCTCCTCTCTTTCCAGTTTCGAAAGCGAGAAATTTCACTATTCATCTCTGTAAGAGTTGAAATGTACATAGAAGACCCATAAAGTGTCTTCAGTGCATCATTCTCGGAACAACGACAACAAGAAACAATAGCTACAGTGCAGTAAACTTTATTAGTGTTGTCATGCGAGAGAAAGAGGGAGGGTTAGTCAGTGGGAGTTAGTAGAGGGAGAGGGGAGAGTGGAGGAGGAGAGGGAGGGAGATCACTTGTACTCATCAACATGCAATTCGGGCACTTTCTCATCCTTGGCGGGAGTGGCAACGGGTAGATCCCCACGGAGGAATGGCTGAAGGAGAGGAATGAGAGGAGAGAGAAGGGAGGAAGGGAGTACCTTCTTCTCAATCGGAGTCACTATCTCTGTATTCGTCAATTGAGCTTCACTCTCCATGTTGATCGGAGTGGAAATGTACCTGCAGAGATCATTCTGCATTAGGGCTTTTGATGTTCGGGGATTCGAAAGAGTCCTCAACTCACTGAACGGGCGAGAATGGATCGGGCAGTACTCTCTCAATCACTGGTCGAACACCAGGTGAAGGAGGATCGAAGGGAACCTGCAGTAGTCTCTTCTCAGAGGGGCCTATCCTCTCTCTCCTCACCTCAGCATCTCCATTATTCTCGAGTATCAGCGGTCTACTGACGGGATGCACTCCCATCTCATCCGGTCGATCACTCATTTCTGTCGCCAATCGACGCTGCAATCAGTGGATTCTCACTGGTATTCTCTCTAGATTCATTGCATCCTCAACCCGCCCTATACGAATAAGCTTGTGCATATTTGTAGTTAGCAACGTTTGCATTCGTGCCATCAATCGTGCAAAGGGAATGGGATGAGGGACGGTCGCCTAGCTACACACGCTTGATATTTTGATCTTTCAGCGATCTTGCAAGTGAAGAAGAAGTGCAAAGGATAGGGACGATTCATATACCTGCTTCAGGATGGTATCCTTCAATCCTTACCAGTCTTCTCTTCTCGATCCAACAGCAACAGAGAAGGATGGCAACCATGCCCACTCCCACTCCTCCAATCACTATGAGGAGGAAGTAGATTAGCGTCTTCACTTTGGACGATCTGAATAGAGTCATTTGTCGATCGATAACTACCGTATAACTCACGTTGGTTCTTCTACAACGATGACTTCTTCACTCGTTGTTGTCGTTGTTGTGGTAGGAATCGACATCAGTTGCTCTCCGGTCTTCAGAGGTTTACCATCTTCAGATTATCGATTAGCGTCTATACCGTACCTCTCCCCTACCGTAACCATTGCTGCTCTTGCCACTCTTCACAGTAGAGTTTTCGCTCCCTGCAGCAGCCAATGCATTCTCTGTGTCTGAATGAGAATCCATCGAATGATATCTACCGTACCCTCCTCTCTCCTACAGTATCCTCACCATGGTCCTTCCTCTGCACTCGTCTCCTCGTTATGTTGTACGGTATGGCATCGAGGTCAGCCGGGTCAGTTATCTGAGAGAGTACGGTAGTCAGTATCGATCAGAGTACTGTAAACTTACTGAGTCAGTGGCAACGGTAGTCGTGAGGGCGCATAGAACAGTCAGAGAGAGGAGGGCCAACCGCATCGGAGGAGAGGAGGAGGGAGGAGTGAGGGAGAATGGAGAGAGGGGATTTGAATATGATTGATTGATTTCCTCCAATTCGCATCTCATTCTTCGTCATTTCTCTTGGTGAGCTCGGTTGTGAATGATCTTCTCACTCGTTTGTTGTTTTTATGCCAATAATGAGTGAGGAATCAGTGTCTCAATACCGACATCGATGGAAAGAACAAAAGGAGCGCATCAGAATTGAAGACAGATCCGAACACCGGAAGATCTCATTATCTGAAAATAGGAAAGACGGATATCGTGAACAAAACAAAGCCGAACATGGAAAGTTGTTTATGTGAATCCTCTCTGATCAATGGGCTAAAGCATCACTTATGACCATTTCCCATTGAATATGGCCAACAATACATCATGACAATACAGAGAGTAATCGCTCATTCTCGTCTATTGCACCTCCCTGTCACCTCCGTCTCCATCAGTAACAACCGTTCTGGTTCCAACTTCGTCCTTTCTCCATCTTCCCTTGAATGCTGAACTCACTCACTCCTCTCCTCAATGTGGATCGCCCATTTCACTTTCATCGTTAAATTTCTACCTAGCTAGGGAAATTTCTTCATTCCCGTTTTCCTGCTGAGATAAACCTCGAAGCTGTGGGGAAATTACTTGTTTAGACTTTCTCTGCACGCGCATGCCAAGAATGCAGAAAATTCTAACGCCTGTTCTCATATGTGAACATCTCTTGAGTTTCCTCCTCTCATTCCTCTTCTGTCCCTCTACTCGTTCTCGAGATAACAAACTCTTGAAGGTGAATCGAGAAAATGGCGCAAATACGCTACTCCAACTCTTTTTCGTCTCTCTCTCAATTCTCGGCTAAATCGTCGTTGTAATTTGCATCGATCTGATGAGATTGACCATGTTTACTATCTCGAGAATGTTACTTATGCCGCGCCCATTCCAATACTCTCGATCTTTGAACTCTTCGTTGGCTCAATTTCGCATCGTTTTTACCCATTTCCCCTTTCACTCTCCCCTATCCATTGACCCTATTCCCTTCGTATTTATCACGTCGAATCGTCTAATCTTTTCATCCTTTCGAACTAACTGGTACACACACATCTCATCTTTTCCTTTTTCGGAGTGTTCGCATACTATTAAAAGTCAAACCACCATCAATCCCAGTTGAACAGAGTTCTGCACCATCCTTAGTGTTCATTAGTATCAAACGAATCTTCACCAGTGGATCATCGAATCAGATGATGACTCTCCAAATTTGTTGGTGCGGTAAAAATGAAATCCCGTTTCTTTCTCTCTCCTTCTCTCTTCCATTTCCCCTTGGAGGTCAATCGTCTCTGGTTTCTCATCTTTTGTCGACTCTCGCTGAAAATGACTAGAGATCTGTGTGAATGGAGAGAATCCCGACTGAGTGATTGAGAAGAAGAGAGAGAGAGTAACAGTGAGTGACCATTAGACAGCTAATCGAGAGAGAAGGGGGAGAGAAATAGAGATGGAACACCTTATCCTCCTCCCTCTACAGTCACTCTACCGTATCCCTCTTCGATTCGTCTTCGACCTTTACTCTTTTCTCGCGCGAAATGCGAACACTCAGCCTATTGAAACTTCTTTTCATACTGGTTACACGGTTTACTTCGTCTGTTTGTGATTGCACATAGTAATGCCATACTCTTCTTTCCAATTGGGACGGAACTGAGATGAGACGGAACTGTTCTCTCTCTCTCTCATCTGCCGTTCTCAATCATCTTAGCCATCAATCATTTTCTTTTTTTGACACCGTGCAACTCCCGATTTGTACATCAGCTGATGACCACTGATCACTGTACTGTATCACTCAATCGATCCTCAGGGCAGCTCGGGTGATCTACCGTACTCTTCGGGGGAATCCGTTCGGGACTCACAGAAGGGATGGCGGATATCGATCTGAGTGGATCCAGTAATCTGGTCGCTCTCGTTTACAATGAACAGGTTATCTATCTTATTTTTGTTCATGTCCGTTCTTAAAGAAGGAGGGGGACGAGTTAAAGTCAGAAACTCCCACCACGAAGAACGTGCTGGCGCACGTGGAAACGGTATCCGGAATTTAGGAGAACAGTGAAAAACCCGGCTCTCGCGCAGCTTGCGCATTCTCCTGTTTTCTTGGCGTCTAAGCCATGTTCTTGCTGTTTTGTCGTCGAGTTATTGACGTACTGTTGTCAA
>LS494433.1:114517-150653 GCA_900490845.1 Pristionchus japonicus | reverse complement strand
CTCGCTCATCGAATTAATCAATATCGAATACCGTAATGCCAATATTGCCTGCTGGCCCCTGATATCTTTGAAAAATCGTAGAGCGCTTCATTGGCGTCTGTTTCACTTCGCATAAACTGATATGTGGTCGGGTATACGATCTCTATCATCGTACGTTGCCAGTTTATGTGACCAAAAACTCGTCCCACTCCTTCTTTAAGTGTGATTTTATGATTCATTCAATGGCAATGATCATCATTTACAGCAACCTCCCGTAGACGCGAAGGTTCTGCAGGAGAGGTTGAAGAGGGAGAAACAGATGAAGAAGGATGAAGAGAAGGCTAAGAGGCAAAGAGATAAAGAAAAGGAGAAAGAGGACAGGAAACTACAGAAGATGAGCTCTCCCCACAATAAGAGGGTGAGGAAGAAGGAGGAGATCGGAGGGATGAATATGATTTTTAGGTGACGATCGAACACGTCAAATACACAGCACCTGATGAGGCTCCCGATGGAGTGAAGCCGAGAGAAGAATCTAGAGAAGATGAGGAGGGAGAGAGGGATAAGGTGGGTGATTAGATTCATTCGTTCATTCATTCATTACGCTACTCATCTGATTATCTCGATCAATCGATTCCAAACTATTCGTTCACTGTTCGATGTTTGATCTTTCCCTCTTCATCACCGTTCCGTGACCTCAATTCACTGGCTTGTCGTTTCCATTCCCATCTTGGATATTGATCTCGAAGTTCATACATGCAACTTCTCTGTTCTGCTCTCATGCAGCGCATCAAATCTAATTTCGTCCTTCTTTGAAGTGGAGGGTAATTTCCCTCCAATTGGCTAGCATCATCTGAGAAAGTTAGTGTTCTACGTAGGGAAGTCAACAGCCAAATGGGTGCGAGCTGTGGTGGGTTCAAGCAAACAATCTACATACTCCCGTTTCCGCGTGTCCTTGCAAATGCTCCTGATAGCAAAATATTGTCATACGCGATGTGGATTTCAAAAAAGAAAAACATGACATAAAATTATTGCAGGCGGATTTCCGATGTGGAGCAGGGACGATTCTCTGTCTGATCATCATCTTCCTTCTATCGATTGGAATCGCATTCCTCGCTTCGTTCAAATTGACAGAGCAGGTATTCAATGAGACTTTGGCGTCGAGGAATACTGAACTGCAGGCACTCGGGGGCAGACGAGAACTGATCCCTGCAGAGGATGGAATCGTCAGGATTGGAGCACTGTGAGTCACCTTTTACCTTCTAGAAACGTCATTCAGTGGTGATAAGTTTCTTCGAGAATCATCCATACAACGATTAGAGGACGTCGACAATTCTGATTCCAGATTCTCCTCCTCAGACGATTACGTAGACGAGGAAGTGACTGAAGGAAGACTTCCGAGGAGCATCAAACCGATCTGGTGAGGGAGTACTGTAGAGTTACGATAACCTACCGTACTCCAGGTACAATCTAACCACCCGCATCTATCTGCCTGGTTTCGTTGATCTGCCCCCACTGAAGCCGAGAATGTTCGAGAGTGAGTGATGACCTCATTCAACATCAATTACTTCTTCTTCAGACACACTCCTAGCCAAGTTCAAAGTAGTTGCTGACACTAAAGAAATCGTCCTCAATTCCGCCCTCACTAAGATTCCCGAGAGAGCGGAGGAGTGGAAGATTATGGAGGATCAGCAGGTTTAATTCAGCCTAAATACGACCATAAGAAGCATCATCATATTTCAGGGTACCCAATCCCCTTCGAAAGTGCAAGTTTCCAATGTCGCTATCAACGAAACTGCAGAGACTGTCACTCTTTCGCTAACTGAAGTAGGCAAGAAGTCATCAATTTTGCTTTAATCTAAAATTTGCAGGTTCTCAAATCTGGCACTGAATTCTACCTGAAAGTGTCCTTCACTGGATCTCTGGCCACTTCGAAGAACGGTCTCTACATCTCCACTTATCGAACGAGTGATGGACAGGAGAGGTACTATTTGTGATCTTCGAATCTGATGAAGAGAGGATCCCTGACCTTTCAGAGAGATCGCAGTGACTCAATCCGATCCTCACTACGCCCGTCGCATTCTTCCTTGCTTGGATGAACCCGATAGGAAGGCTGTGTTCAGGTAATACTTACATTATGATTCTAAATTACACAAGTAGCATTCAGCGTGACAATCGAGCATCCGAAGGGCAGTCGAGCACTCTTCAATGGAATCGAGACGGGAACGGAGGATGTGTGAGTGATTTGATCTTGATGGCACTGGACTTGAATGAAAAAAAAGAAAATTATAATACAAGATAATTGCAGTAATGATGCACCCGGTTTCGTCCGCACTTCCTTCAAGGAGACTCCGAGAATGTCCTCTTACCTCCTCGCTTTCGTCGTTTCTGATCTGAAGATGAAGGAGAAGAAGAGCAAGAGAGGAATTCCTGTTAGTAGTTATTTATTCTTCATTTGCAACTTCCGTTTAGTAGTTTAGTGTGAGCTGTAAAATTTATCGAGTAGAATGATCCCTTTATTAATCTTTGCTCTTTTTAGATCCGCGCCTTCGCTCAATCCGATCTCATCGATCACATCGAGTACGCTCTCAATGTCTCTGTGAAGATGCTTGATTATTATGAAAGGGAGTTCGATATCCCCTATCCTCTTGACAAACTCGGTAAGTTCATCTTGACGAATCAGCTTTTCATCTGGCTATCTAGCTCTATCTTTTTCATCTAAAATCAATATTTTCATTCCAGACATCGTCTCCGTTCGTGAGCACAGTTTCGGCGCGATGGAGAACTGGGGACTGATCACGTTCCACGAGTCGAATGTGAGTGTCACCTTCCCTTCTCCATTAACTTCTCCTCCCATCCAGATTCTCTTCCATCCTCAAGTCGCTTCTCCAATGACGAAGAAGGATGTGGCGAGGATGGTCGCCCATGAGATCGCCCATCAGGTTAGGATGAACCTTTCATTGCATGAAAGTAGAAGCACTACGATGTTGTAGCGCAACTTTGAGTGCATGCAGAAATCATAATATAGGAAACGTATTCCAGTGGTTCGGTAACCTCGTGACAATGAAATGGTGGGGCGACGTGTGGCTGAACGAGGCATTCGCTTCCCATTGTGAATACACTGCAACTGCCAGAGCTGGAGTGATGATCGGTCTGGTGAGAAACTTTGACTTACCAATCAATTAATCGATATTCTAGGACGATCTGTTCTACGGTACTGCGCAATCTGAGGCGTTCACTGAAGATTCCTTCTCCTCGGCTCGTCCTCTCTCCACTCCCATTCACAAACCAGTGGAGATCGAACAGATCTTTGATCCGATTTCGTATGCGAAGGTTGGTCGGAAGTTTATCGAAGATAGTTGAAAACGTCCTTTAGGGATCATCTGTTGTTCGAATGCTCGAAGACGTCGTCGGAATTGACAACTTCAGAAAGGGAGTCAGAGTAAGTTTCATTCATAACGATGATTCTTCTTCTTCATCGGAAATGATTACAGGCATATCTGAAGAAGTTCGCATACGGAAGTGCTGACCATGACGATCTACTCCAATCATTGAAGGAGAATCTGCCTCAGGAGGTTTGACGGCTATCCTTTGTCGTTGACCTTCACAACTTCCTTCAGCTCTCCCACATCGGCACTGAACTGAAGCCATTCATGCGACGATTCACGAAGCAGAATGGATTCCCCGTTCTCAATGTGGAGAGACCGGATACGATGCACGTTGAAGTGACCCAGGAGTGGTTCCAGGTATCACCCATTGGAGTAGTCTCTCCAATGATTCTGTTGTTTCAGAGAGACTCGAATTCGGAAGCGCTGAACAAGCATGGAGCGAGGTGCGCCGTAGTTTTTTTTCTATTTTCTAAAATTCGTCATTCAGATACAACCACGTCTGGGAAGTTCCTCTCTTCTACGATGTGAATGAGGAAGCGAAGCCAGTCACTTGGATGACTACTGGTAATATCTATTCATGCAATTTATTTTTGAAGTTCCGGCGTTCAGGCATTCGTCTCCCCTCAAATCAATCAGATCTGCTCATTCTCAACAGAGATTCGCAAGGATACTACAGGGTAAGGCTCACTAATCTTCTGTACGATACTCAATTTCTCAGGTCAATTACGATCCTCGCTCATGGACGAGAATTCACGAGCAGTTGGACAAGAATCACACTGTAAGTCATTTTCTCAATACTGAATTCATTCGTCCTTTCAGCATATCTCTGACCTATCCCGTTTCCGTATCATTGATGATGCGTTCGAATTGGCCGAGGCTGGAAGACTTCCCTATGATGTGAGCTAGCTTTTTTTATTCGTTGTGATTTATGTGGTGTTAGATTCCTGGAAAAAAGTCTGGAAAAAAGAAAAAAGGTGTTAGTTTTGTGTTTGGAAAAATCTCGGAAAAGGCTCCACTTTTGAATTCCCGCCATTATCAATTTTCGTCGAAATCGTCTTTCCATTGAACCAATCGATGTACTAATGTGTCACGATGCAGATCCCATGTCAGAAAAACATATACCTAATTTTAGAGATAACTGATTCATGAAGAATTGAGTCATAGCCGAAAATTGAAAATGGCGGGAATTCAAAAATGGAGCTTTTTCCGAGATTTTTCCAAACACAAAACTAACACCTTTTTTCTTTTTTCCAGACTTTTTTTCCAGGAATCTAACACCACATAACAGAATTTTTTAGGTAGCCCTGGACACGATTCGGTACATTCGATCAGAGGAGGAAGACATGCCAATCATCGGAGCGATCAAAGCTCTCGAATTCATTCAGAAGCAGATTGGAGATGGAGAGAATACTGATAAAGTCAAGGTATTCAACGTTGCTGTCTTATAATTCGAGTAAACGAACATCAATATTGCAGGCATTCGTACGTCGCACTCTCTCTCCCTTCTACAAGAAGTTCGTCAACTGGGATAAACTCGATCTACATGATGACGACATCAGAAGGGCGTATGTAGCATGTTGTGGTCGTTCTCAACAGTCATTTCCTTCCAGCAAGATGACTGTACAGCTGATCCAGCAACTGTGGGAGAGTGGACACAAGGGAGTCGCTGATAAACTGCATCAGCTATTCGAAGTTTGTTTCTACGTTCTTCGCTTCGGAACCTTTCAATTCTTTCAGACTCTTCTCGACACGTGCACAGACGATGCTGCAATCGCCAGTCAGTGTTCCACGTAAGTTTCTCAGTCTTGTATTCGAAACTACATCAATCCAATTCCAGAGTGCCTCCTCTCATTCGAGTTTTTGCCTATTGCGAGGGAGTGAAGAGAGGAAGAGATGAGGAGTTCAATGCAGTGCTGAGACTGTACAAGAATGAGATCGCCAGTGTGAGTAATCGAATATATTCACTCCGTTCCAATTTACGAACTTTTTTCAGAAGGAGAAGTCTCGTCTGCTGAATGCTCTCAAGTGCTCTCGAGACACGATTAGTCTGAAGAAGCTCTACCAATCACTTCTCGATGAGAGTGGAAAGGGTACGGATAGAAAACTTTTCTGAAGTTCATTTATCGCCAATTTACAGGAATCTTCGCTGGCAAGTCAGTGGACGAGAAGATTCTTCTCACTTTCGGAAATCACGAATTGTCGAGGAAAGTCTACAATGAATTCTTCTTTGAGAATCACGAGAAATTGTTCAAGAAGTGAGTGAAACGAACCTCGAAGAGCACGCTTGTTCATCGACCCTTCACAGATTCTCCACTAACTTCGCTATTGGATCTCTTCTTGCTGATGCTCTATCAGCCAGCACGAAGAGTGAATTGAGTGATGTAAGACCTATCTTCACACTTTTATCCCAGAAACGAGACAAAAACTTTCTGGATCTTCAGATCGAGTCGTTCCTCATCTCGAATCCGTCTCTGGATGACTTCGATGGATTCGCGAAGGGAGTCGAGACGGGGCGGGCCAAGCTGAATTGGCAGAGGAAACACGCGAAACATCTCGTGGAAGAGTTCGAGAAGAGATCCAATCGAGTCTGAATCAGGATTAATCCAATTGTTACTAAAAAATCTTCTGACGTGGTGCGATACCGGTATTTATTCGCTCTTGATAAAGCCATTCCACATTATTGCTCGATTGTGTGTTGTGATGTGATGGGTTGATCACCCTTCGATACCTCATGTTCTAATTTTAATAATTGTTTTAGAAAATAATATTAATTTCAGATGGAGGACATCGATCTGGGGGATCGCCGAGGGTTGATTAATCTCGTCTATGGAGAGAATCCATCCACAACCACCACGAATAATGCAGCAGGAGGAGAGATCAAGTGAGTGTTGAAGGGAACTTCTAGGGAACCGGGGAGCCGACCGAAAAGAAGATTGACTCAATTGTTTCCCTATTCAGCCGTTTCTCCCCGATGACTCCTCCCGCCACAGCCTCCGTCCAATCCTCGAATCGATCGTCTCTCGAAATGCAGAAGAAGAAGAAGAAAGCAGAGGCAGCCGCAGCTGCTCAGAATCAGAACAAAGCGAATCTGAGGAGGGAGAAAGTAGACCGTTGATAATATTCCTCGTTCAATCGATCTATTCAGAAGAAGAAGGGCGTTGGCTGCTCGATGGGAGTCTGCTGTTGTCTATTCTTGTTAGCCGTAGCTTCGATTATTGGATCTGCTGTGGTCGCTAATGTGAGTTCAGAATTTTAATTGTGAATAAATTATTATTCTCGTTCTCTTCAGCTTCTCGCTCGCAAAATGATCCTCAATCCTTCCCTTCCTGCCAATCTTACACAGGGACAGAAGCTCGTTGCTATGAAATACAACATGTACGTGATATTGATGAGAATCACGGGAAGCTACCTTTGGATTCAGGACCTTCGAACAACCCTTTGACGAAGAATCAGAGGCCATATCAGCTGCAGTGGAAGAAGAAGCAGCGAAGGAAGTGAAGGACGAAGAGAGACACATCCACGGATTGGTTCCAGTCTGGTTCGTTACCCTCTCACTACTCATTTATGGAGTAGTTTTCTAGGTCATACGTGAGTTCATTTGCAGGTACAACCTCACTCTCAAAGCTTTCGTGCCTGGCTTCGATGACTCCATTGAAGAAGCGAATCTGAAGACGTACGAAGCAACCCTGCTAGTGAAGATCAGAGCTACGGAGGTAATTATCACTCTTATAACAGTTCTTATCAATTCATTTCAGCCCACGAGCAAGATCGAGCTCCACTCGGAGGGACTAACCATTGATGAAAGCCCATCCAAGTATGAGCTTTCCAGAGAAGGAAGTGGAAGAGCGAAGAGGGATGGAATGAATGAGGTTTGTGAACGATGTACAACATTCATAAATACTTGTTCGCAGACTGAATCAACACCTGCATCTCTTCTCTCTGAGTTCACTCACGAACAGACCAAATTCGATGCAGAGATTACTGGAGTCAAAGTGGATACTGATAGACTCAAAGTGATCTTCCAGCTATCCAGAGTGAGTTTCCCTTCCACTGGAACACATTATGGTTGTTTTCCTCAGGAACTGAAAGCGAACGAAGAATTCATACTCCGTCTTCGATATTCTGGCACGATTAAAGATTCAGTGAATGGACTGTATCTGACTGAGTACAAGGACGAGAAGGGAGTCTCGAAGTACGTTCAACTGCTCGATTCACCAATCTAAATCTTCCATTTTCAGATACGTGGCGATGACTCACATGGAGCCTCAATACGCTCGTCGACTCGTTCCCTGCTTCGATGAACCCAAGTTCAAGGCGCCCTGGAAGATTCAGGTTCGAGTCTTGAATTTGATGCAAGAAACCAGAACTCGTTCAGATCACTCACCCCGCCAAGTCGACTGCTTCCTCAAATGGAATCATCGAGATGGAACAGGAGAATGGGTACGTTTCGATCATGGAATTAGCAAAATGGAACTGGATTGTGCAATAATGCAGTGGAATTGCAGTGGTTGGCGCACGACTTCCTTCAAGGAGACTCCGCCCATGTCCTCCTATCTTCTGGCTGTGATAATCTCTGAGTTCAGATGTAATGAGAAGACTTCCAGCAGTGGAAGGAAGGTATTCAGCCTCCATTGACCTAGATAAATGCCTACTCCAGGTCCGTCTATGGGCCCGTCCGGAGGCTCTCGATCAGACTTCTCTCGCTCTCGATGCAGCTGTGAAGGTTCTCGATCACTTCGAACAGCACTACGATATTCCCTTCCCGCTGGAGAAGCAAGGTAGCTTCAGTTTCGGAAAGTTTGATGCTAATCCTTTATCTATTCAGACATCTTCGCTGTTCCTCGTTTCGAGGCAGGGGCGATGGAAAATTGGGGACTGCTCACGTTCAGAGAGGAGAGACTGCTGTTCGATCCCGCCCTCAATACACTGTCGGAGAAGAAAATTGTAAGACACACTTTCCAGTTCTAATCAAAATGCATGCTTAGTCATAGTGTTTTAGGTAATGGAAACGATCGCGCATGAGATGTCTCATCAATGGTTCGGAGATCTCGTGACCATGACTTGGTACGTTTTTGTCTTCTTGTTCGTTTGAAGGGATTAGTACTGAGTAAGTACCACACCAAGGCTTCGTTTCATCACAAGAAGCTACAATTGAATGACTTGAGGTGGAACGATCTGTGGCTCAACGAGGGTTTGGCTGTGTTCTATGCGATAGAAGGACCCGGAATGGTCACAGATGGAACCATGAATTCTGTGAGACTCTTTGAAAATCTGTCCTTCAAATCAACGGAAGATTTTTTTTTCACATGTTTCAACCATTAATATTTTTCGAAATTAATGGTTCTTTCAGAAAGATGCTTCTGCATACTATCACATGGAGCGATCTATGACCATCGATTCAACAGCCACTTCTCATCCCATTTCTTTCAAGTTAGAGCATTATTTCAAGTTTTCAAATAGATTGATGTATTTTACAGAGTAGAGAAACCTCGCGAAATCGCTTCGCTCTTTGACGCGATCACTTATGCGAAGGTAAGTTGCTTCGGATCCACTGAATTTGAAGGAATTACACAACCTTTTGTTCCAGGGAGCCTGCATTGCTCGCATGATCGAGGCAATCGTTGGAGAGGATCACTTCAAGGAGGGAATCAAGGTCTCACAGAACCCCAATTCAGAGAGCTTGAGCTGATCCATTTCAGAGTTATCTGAACCAGAACATGTACGGATCTGCGACGTCAAAGGATTTATTCAGAGGAATCGATGAAGTTCTCCCTGAGAAGGTATTCATCCATTCACATCTAGTCTTGCCGACCAGACTCTTTGCGGCTTTTGCTTGCAGTTGCTGATGACATCTTTGAAATTCACAATCACACTCATCATTCCAGGTCTCAGCATGGGACGGTGAGAAACTCGACGTCAACCAATTCGCTCAGAATTGGATTACACAGGTGAGAAAGATCATCCTCTTCTTCTCGCAATGAGACCCATCTCTTCAGATTGGCTACCCCACGGTTCACGTCGTTCGAGTGAATGAGAATGAGGTTGAATTGAGACAGAATCGTTACAAGAAGAGCAATGTTACTGAGGAGAAGGCAGAGTTCAGAAATGCTAGGTATGATTTTATACAAGGATGGACGAAATTCAATCGTTCATATCAGATACTGGTTCAAATGGGACATTCCCGTGTGGTATTCCATCGATGGAGAGAAGAAGGAAATGACTTGGTTGCACGAAGTGACGAGACTGCCTGTCAAGAGTGATCAGACTCTCCTTGTGAATACGGAGGCACTCGGATTCTATCGAGTTGATTATGGAGAGGGATGGAAGGAGGTTATTGAGGCATTCAAGAATAACCACAAGGTAAGACTCAAGATAGTGATGTGGTTCACAAACCATCTTCAGTCGATTCCTGATATCGGGCGAGCTCGCATTATCTCTGATGCATTCGCACTCGCTTTCGCTGGAGATATCGAGTATGAGGTTAGTTCATCCCATTCGTTCGATGACTGATCATTTCTATTCCAGACAGTATTCACTCTCTGCGAGTATCTTGATAAGGAGACGGGTTCTATTCCTTGGAGAGCGGCCCTCACTGGATTCGATCAGATACTGGGAATGTACAGAGACAGACCGGAGGGAGAGCATGCTAGGGTATGTCTAGAGACACGAAGCTCCGCCCACTTGAGAGGGATAGCGCCATGGGGGAAACCTGGCCAGGGAAAGCGCAAAGCGAATTCTCAACCAATTTGGACGTTCTAAAAAGTTTCTGGCAGGTATCGGTAGGCTCCACAAATGACCCAAGGCGCCCTAACTTTGGTCAACTTTGAAAGGGTAAAAATCGATAATTAAATTTAGAAATAGGTGAGTAGTGGGTTTCCGGTGGTCGGATTCAAGGGCGCTTCTGGAATTTGACTAATTAGAATATTTTAGGAATTTTAGAGAAAATTTCATATTTTTAGCGTTGCTTCCCGAATTGCGCCAGAAGCGCGGGGAGAGGGGAGCGAGAGGGCGGGGGGAGGGAGAGAGATACACGCGAGAGAGGCTCCGCCCCTTTTCTCTCCCTCTCGTCTCTCCCTCCTCTCCCTCCTCTCGTTTCGCACGCACGTTTTGGGGTCTAGCGCGCCTCAGAGACAAGATATTAACAATCGGTAAAAAGTATGATGTTCCTGGGATCCCTACCGACGTCATGAACGTACTTATGAGGAAAATGTGAAATGTTGGCAAACTACGTTGTGGTCCCTAGGTATGTCTCAGCTTTTCAAGGAGGCGAAATCGATGGAGTGGTAATGATTATTAAATTCTAGGAATTCATCAAGGCCCGGGTAGCTAAGGTCTACGACAATTTGGACTGGAGTAGAGTGGATAGCACGAAGAACGAAGACTTGGATTACAGGTCGTAGATAGTTTCGACGATCCAATCAATTTTTCTCTACAGTGAATTCCTCTACCGTGTCGTAATGTTCTCTCGTACATACGGAGTTAGGGATGCATCGGGAAAACTGAACAAGATGTTCAATGATCAATTCGTATCTGCCTGCATTGATGTCGATGGAAAGACTGCCAGTGAATGCTCCAAGTATGTATTGATCCTTGATTTTCATTCGAGCAATGGATTGACTCCTTCAGAGTTCCTCCTCTCCTCCGAACTTCCGTCTACTGCGAGGGAGTGGCTCGAGCTCACGAGAGTACCGTTGAGAGATTGGAGGAATTGATCGAGAAGGAGAAGAATAGTCAGGAGAAGGTTTATCACTCCCGAATCTCCCTCCCAATTTTTCCTTTCAGAGCAGACTCGTGCAAGCGCTCGGATGCTCCAGGGACACTGCGATCATCAAGCGGTAAGAAAAGTTATTGAATCAGAACTGACTTTCGAAACCTTGAAGTCTCCTATCGACGACTCTCCTCAACGGCACATCTCCTGGAGTCGCGTATCTCTCCAAACTCATCATCACTCTCGAACACAATACTGTCGTTGACTATGTGATGCAGGACTATCTCACGAATGAATGGGCAAGGATCATGAGGAGGTACGATCATGATTCTCTCACATCGGTTCCAATGTAAATTTGCAGTCTGGGCGATCATCAATTCTCACTGACTCGTCTCGTGAAGGGAATGGGAGTGCACACTGAGAGGAGATTGAATAAGGTAACACACCTTTCGTTTTCGAAGCCTAATTTGATACAACAACGAATGCCTAGATGTGACTCGATATGATCTCTACTCTTCCAGCTGGAATCGTTCCTCTCCTCGAAGAAGAGTGCCTCGAAGATTTCCTCATTCGAATCAGTCCTCGATAAGGCGAAGACGGAACAGGATTGGATGAGGAGACACGAGAAGGAATTGGCTGTGATCTTCGAAGGAAAAAAGAAAGTGAACAAGATCGAATCGATGCTTGATTCCCATTTCGTGTAATAATTCATTCCATTTATTGTTGATATTCTCTGACGTGTTTGTCGACCGGTATTCGTGTAGATAAAATGGTTTTTACTTATTACCGGTATTCTTGAAAATGCTCTCGAAAAGAGTCGTTCTCTAGTTACCAAGTTTGCCTGTTATCGAGGCAAGGTGCGGCTTTTGACATTGCTTGGATGCTTCGTCTCCTTGATAAACCTCTTATCTCGTTTCTCTTTCTCGTGCAGTCGAACCATGAAGATTCTTCTCGTCTGTTTAATACTTTTTGAAGGTGAATGATCATTTTCCTGCTGAAAATATTAGTATTTTAGCCTGCGTCTGTTTCCACTTTACATGCGATCAATTGAAGGATGAGGCGAGAAAAGAGTTATAAATGCTCGCACGACTTACCCCTTTCAGCTTATACCCAACCCAGTTCAATTTTCCACTAAGTATGCTTGCGTTGTCTTCGAATATCCGATGACGGTTGAGTTCGGTAATTTTCATTTGTCGAATGGTTTCTATCTCCAGCAAATTAGCATGCCTTACTATGATTCGGTGTTCATCAGAGACACTGTCAGCAATACAGGTACGATGATTTTAAGAATTTTGAGAATTTTCAATTAGATACTTTAGCTTGGCGGAAGTATACGGAAAGTGCAACTATTGTGTGGAAGGAAGTAACTGGGAAATCGTCTCAAATGGAGAGTATCCAGTGTTGTGCAACACGGAAATTGTTCTTCTCTTCTTCACTCCACCCACCTATATTTGGCCAATGAACAGGCCAAATAACCCACCTACTGATTGCGTAAGTAGAAAAGAATGGCGACTTTATTGTATTTTTATTTCGAGATTTCAGCTGTCCAAACTCAATTACAAACTCCAAACACTAGTCAGTCCAAATGCTGCTTCATCATATCTCGACTGCCAGAAGAGTGCATCATTTTATTTGGGAATCGGAATTGATGAAAGCGAAGAGATGTACCTGATTCAAGAGTTTAAGTCAGATACAAAGTAAGCAGCTTTTGTTATCAAATGATCTCCTGAAAATATATTAATCTATCCGTACGCAGTAATAAGAACGTTGCCTTCGCTTCTTTCGATTGGGTCATCACAACGAACCAAAGTTCACTCTATGGATGGGGGCAACGTGTTGGCCGTATGATCCGATTCTCATTATGCCAATGCGTCACTCGAACGCTTCACGGCCTCAAAATTTAATAAAAAAGATTGTTTTAGCATATTATGATGGCAAAACGCTTGATTTCGCTTCGAACACACTATCAAGCTCGTCAACTCTCGGAAATGCCGCTTGGAAGAAAACAATGACTGTATTTATTGATACACAGTAAGTATGTGTATGTTATTCAGAAATGAACGTCACAACATAAAATGCATAATTTCAGCCATCATACAAGCGACCCGATTATTCGTGTAACTGGTAACGTACAATTCAATTCAAGCAATTACATCTCTCTAATTGGAGATAGTGCACAGATTGAGTGAGTTCAGCTCTCTATGAAACTTTGTGCATGCCTACTTCAGCATAATCGAATCCGGATCTGTCGATATTGCAATGTATGAGGATTTTCAGGTATGTTCTTTGATAGCTATTTTTTCATGAGTCTTGTTTTCATATCGTCTACAATACTCACACAGCGACTTTCGTTAACGAACGAGTCAATGAGAAATTCCTTCTCTATTTCAACCTCGGTTCGCTGGGTGTTGTGATGGCCAACCTTGGATTTTTTTAGAAGTGAACGATGTACCATCGACCGTAGTTCCTACCTACGATTCATCATCAGATCTACCAACGAACGAACCATTGACGACTACTATATCGCCCATTGAGCTCAGTTAGTATTATTTCCGGCTATTTCGTTCAAGTTCATTACAGCTGTTCAATCTTACTGTTCATGCGATCTAGACGAAGATGGAATAGCCAAGAGCTGGGCGTCCGAAATCTGGCTGGACATTGTCATTTTGATCGATACTTCCAGAGCCATGGGAACGGATGGAGTGGATGAGGTTACGGAAATTGGCATACTTCTTTATCATGAATTCAGGTCTCTGAAGTGGTCGAATCGTTCATCGGAATGATGAATCTGGACTCAAATGGACCGAGTGAATTGTACTCGAGAGTTGGTCTAATATCTCTTTCGAACACGGTTGAGGTTCGGAACTAGTAAATGGTTTTGAGCTGAATGGAGAGACCTATCAGATAATCTACAATCTCAACATGACCTCCGATTCTGAAGTCAATCTGAAGAAGTCCGATGCTCTTTACGTCGATATTGCTGCGTAAACAACATCTGAAAACTGCATACCTTCCTTGTTTCAGCGGATTCCAAGTAGCTTTAAAAATGTTCCAAGAAGGACGAAGAATGACGAATTATCGACAATCTGCAAAACAGATAATCTATTTCATCACGAATTCGGAACCGTAAGAGCAATTTTTTCAATGTTTGTATTGTAAGTTCATATTTGCAGTCAAGGAATTCTGAACGGTGCTTACGAGTTCAAGACCAGTGGAGGAATCATCATCGTTGCTAGTGAGATCTATCCTTCAACTCCCAGTCCCAATCTCCCACTGCAGACTACGTTCGTGAAGGTCAAGTGCCTCTCGATGGACTCAGATCCATCGCTTCTCCTCATTATTTCTTCACCAATCTCACCAGCGACTACACATACAATCTTCAGGTGCTATGTGATGGTAAGAGCATCTTCTATAGCAATGAAAATATCTTCTTATTCAGCAAATTGTTTCTGCCCTCCCGAAATGCACGCGTTCACTGACAGCTCCGTGAATCCTAGACAAGAGGCGAATCGTAAGCGTTGAACTGTTTCAGAAACAGGACGATCCTCTTCAGGTGGCTGCTTCCACGTCGCGAACTCGGGAGTCCCATACAAGAATGCGATCAAAACGTGCGAGAAGGAAGAGTCAACGATGACGTCGATTCACGATGATCAGAAGCAGTTCTTCGTCAGTGGAAGTTAGTTGGACTCGTGGAACTCCAGTCAAACTAGAACTTGCAGTTGTCTCCGACTTCGGCGCAAAAACAAAGTACTGGATTGGATTGCAGAATGATGGAAAGAGCTGGCAGTGGATTGACAATGTGAGTTCGCTCAATCACGGAGGTTTTAGTGTTTTCTTAGTCCACTGATCCATACAACAACTGGGACGAATCCAGTGGAGAGCCAAATACGAATGGAGGGCAGCACATGTGCTCGTACGCAGTTCAGACTAGTGGATTCAAGACGGAATGGTTCGTTTTCTGACTGTCATTTGCTTGCAAATTTTCATTTCTGTTTCATTCAGGTACGCAGCTAATTGCAATGCTGGCTACTACTCTGTATGTGAGAAAGCGCCGTGCGCTGCTGGAAGATACTGCTCCTTCGATGATTAGAACGTTTCACAAGTTCAATAAAGATTGGTTTTCTGATCATTTTGTGCTCACAATTATACAAAGCAAAGCGATTTTTTTACTCTGCTCCTTACCTCATCTCATCATTCACTGAAAAGGAGTACGTAAGTAAGGAACCGCTCTCGATTGAGTGAAAAGGTATGAGTGAGGGAGAAAGATCTCTAGTCAAATGGGGGTGAGGTATTCCTCCTTCATTCTCTCATTCCCTCCTTCCTTCTCCCTCCCCATCGGTTGCCTCCCTTCTTCTCTCTTCGATGATCCTTCGATTATCTCCCTTCCTCTCAATCATCGTTCTCTCACTCGCATTGAGTTAGTTCTCCTTCCACATCTTTCTCAATCTTATCATATTTGAGGATGCAAGGAAATGCAAGGCAAATCACGGACTGACTTCCACTGTAATGGGGAATACATCAGCGAAAAAGATCTCGCCGAGTGTAATAAGAAGGAAGATAGAGAAGTAGTGTGCATGTTCACCTTCAAAGGCGATCCATTGAGTGAGAAATACTCGTTTGAATCTCATCTAGGATTTCACAAGTTCTCAATAAGACCACTCACTGGTTCTTGACGATCTTGAAAGGATCAACCATTCGAAATCGAAATACTGTGGACTTCGAAGTGTAAACACACCTCTTCAGCAGGATTCAAATTCGTCGCAGTCAAACCACAAACGATAAAACATGGCTTGAAACAGTGCGAACAGTCGTATACCGAATATCGTGTCTATTGTGACTCTCTTGATTGTAAGGTGAGATTGGAGAGAGATCTTTTCAACTTCCCCCATCGATCGACCACTCTCAGATGGATGGGAATGCCGCTGCTGAGAAGTGCAAAATGAAGGATATGCAGCTTTGTGGAGGGAAAAGGCAAACGAGAAAGGAATCAGAAGCTTGCCTTATCGTATTCTACGCCCCCTCTACCAATCCGAACAGAAGTATATCGAATGATTTGACGAATGGATCATATGAGATGAGTCTCTTCAGTCGATCAATGGAAACGAAGCAAAGACGGCAGTGGGATCATCGTCCCTTCGAACAATAACAAAGAATGTGAAGTAGTTGGATCGAGAATCATGATATTCTGTAAAGACGAAAATTGCGATGTAAGGCCAGTTGTGTTCCGCGTCGTATAACACGTTGCTTTGAGGAGCGACGGAGCGAGAGCCAGGCATTAGGAGCGGATGAGGAATGGCTACGGAATTGCTTCAAACAAAGTGAGCGATGAACCTCAACTCACTCCCTTGAAGCCATTCCAGAGACGATCATTTGTGACGGCATCGGATACATTGTTGATACTCGTGATCTTGAAACGTCTGAGTAAGTAATGCCTACTCAACAACACAACCTCACAACCTTGCCAGCAAGAAAAAAGCCCATATTCATTCCAGAATGAGAGCAGCGTGTGAAGTAAAGTATCAAGTTGTGAATGGTGTTCCATCTCATTCGAATTCCCTCATCGACCAGTCTTCTTCAGGAGAGATCACTCGTTCTGTTCAATTCCGTACTGCAAAGGAGATCAAATGTGAATCAGTCGACGAGAACACAAAGACACTCACTGCTCTCTGTGATAGGGATAACTGTGATGTAAGTGCTTCTGTGATCACTGAAACCCAAGTGTTGTATTTCAGAAAGAATCGTACCAAATACTCGCCCAGACCTGTAACGGTTTGAACAATTCTTCTTCTAGGGTTCTATATTTATTTTCAGTGAACCTCTTCCAATGCGGAAACAAGCATCATTTCCTCTATAACTTACCCAGGTAAGAAAACGAAACTTATCATATACTGACCTTCCTCATCTCAGCCCTAAGAAGCCGTACTGCAAGTTCACAGTTGATCTTGCGAATAAGGATGAGAATGGTGAATCATCGCAAATTTCCATCCAACTACGAACCAATTGCAGCGACAATATTTCCTGAATTGCACCAAATTGAGTATGATGCGAATCCTTGTGAGAAGAAGAAGGGTCTAGTCATATTCAACTGTGCGAGCAACTGCTCTGTAAGCGAAAAGAACTGAAGCACACTGAACTGAAACGCTTTGTAGTTCGAAACGGCGAATGAGGAATTGAAGAAGTGTTTGAAGATGAAGAAGAAGAAGATGGATGAACCTGATGAAGTGAGTGAAGAGAATGAAAGAGAGAGGGCATGGCATTGAATTTTAAGGATTCTCGTCTCATTCTCAACGTGCTCATGGCCCTTCTCTTCCTTCTCGTTGCCTCGACGGTCTTCAGTTGTGGGTTCATCGCCCTTCGCAGGTCAGTTCGTTCCCTCTCTTCTCTCTAAATGGAGTCATTCAGTGCTCAAAAAGCAGTCAGATACAAGGAGGAGAAGTATCTCGCTGTGTTTGGAGTCAACTTCGGAGAGAGTGAGTGGACTAGGAAGGAGCAGAAGAAGATGGATGGATTGAAGGTGAACCAGATGATCCTCCGATTGAATTGACGATGACGCGGAAGAAGACGAGTGGAAGGAATGAGGAGGGGAAGACAAGAAGGACGTCAACGACGGGGAAGACGACCACTAGAAAGACGTCAACGACGAGAAAAACGACGTCGAAAGGGACGAAATATTCGACACCATCGAAAGAAATTTGATGAGAAGTCGAAGATAATCGTCGAATGAAAACACTAACTCTATCGAGAATAAACACAATTCCTGCTGTTGAATTATGATGTTGATTTACGCTGATCATGATTACACGTATTCTGTCATACAGCTAAAGATCCTATGTATGAATGTGTAAATGCAACGCATGAATAAAGAAATATACAACTTCATCGACGTGGGAAAATGAACAAAAAGAGGGGACAGAGATCGACAAGTTATTCATCGGGATTGGCGAATGGATTGGGAATCTGCTCCATTCCATCAGCGGGAGCGACGACTGTGATGGCAGTGCCTCGAGCCACGATCAGACCTAGACATTTATAAGATCTTTCACGTTTCCAAATACAGTCCGGGCTGTTTCCCCCGTGAACACGAATTGTCCCGAACGGTCCCAAGCGATCCCTGGCATATTTAAGGCTAAAGGAGAAATATGTTTGATATGTGCTATGTTGCTTCGTTAACCTCGTGGGATTAGCGATCGATATAAATCGACATAATTTTTTATTTCAATTTAATTTAATAGCAAATTAGAGGAGAAGTGTAAGAGCCACCAAGCATTTTTGCGAAAATTGAGTTCAAAGATTACGGTAAGTAAAAAAAGTTCAACCTGTTTTTCACAGATTCGCTCATACCGCTGACACTTCTCCTATAATTTACTATTAAATGGAAATGAAATACATTATTATGTCGATTTATATCGATCGCCAATCCCATGAGGTTAACGAAAAGCGGAGCACATATCAAATATATTTCTCCTTCAGCTTCAAAAAAGCTAGGGACCCCAGGGAATCGACCGGATCGTCCGGGACAATCCGTGTTCACGTGGGAAACAACCCGGACTGTATATATAATACAATAAAAATAATGTTATGATAACATACCGAGGTTTCTCGTTTCGTCTCCGATAACAGTGGGATCCTCGGCATCTCTAAGATGCTCGATCGCTCCATCAAGCACCAAGTTTAGCAATTGATCATATCCCTTGAGCACTCCAGTCGCTGAAATCGTATGATAGATCAAGCAGAACAACTTTCCGGTGGTGGTGCAGTATTGTGAAATCGTAATAACATATTACAATCAAACCTTCTCGGCCTCCTTGGAATTTCACTCGAACTTTCTTGTCTAGGAACTTGGATAGATCAACGATGGACTCCTTCTTCTTACGCTGGCTATCATCCTTCTCATTGACCATTTTGATCAACTGAAATTGACAATAACGGACATGAGAAACATTGAAAACCAATGATCGATCACAATACATGTTCAGTTTTCAGTTTTCTAATATATTTATACAAGTTTTTTTTAGTTCAAGAGCTTATAAGAGATGAGTCTACTGAAAACAGAAAGTAATACAGCTTTACATACAACATTACAATAAACAAATTCGAAAATAAACAGCGAATTGCTAGAAATTCGAAACAAGCCGCTAGTTACTAGGGTAGCGTGAATACTGTATCTATCTACTCTGTCATGAACTGATTTATTTTAATTTTTTTAAATTAAATTTATAAAATAATAATAAATAAATATTTTTTCAATCACGAATTACTTACCAGTTGAGTACAAAAGAAGAAAAGTTTCAATGGTCTTTTTTGTCTCTCGTTTTCGAACAAAACCACATTTGCGTATTTACGACATGTCGGATTTTGCCTCACCTACGGCGTGGCCATCGACCGCCTTTCAAAAACTACCTATTTCGTCTTTGAAGATGAAGATGGAGAGTAGCAAATGAAGTGGTTCGATTCTTGGTCGATCAACCACTCCTTAGACATCAAATCTGCCACGTAGAAGGAAGTAGAAGGTAGAAGGTTCACGTAGTAGAAGGTAGAAGGTTCACGAGGAATTTCGATATTCGACCAGCAATCGAAATGATGTCTGTATTCAGTACGATTGGAACGATAACTACCACACTACATTGCACGACGTATGCATTGCATATTTGTACGTTGTGGAAGATGAAGATGTTCACGGAATCGTCATTCGTGCTGTTGGAAGGGATGAAAAGACTTACGAAACAGACGGTCTACATTATCTTAAAGAATGGGGGGCCAGTTTTTGGTCACATAAACGTTGATAGGGAACTGCTACCCGACCACAAATTAGTTTATGCGAAGTGAAAGATACGCCAATGGAGCGCTCTACGATTTTTCAAAGATATCAGGGGCCAGCAGAGCCAGTACCACTCGACTTCTCAAGTTAAATCACTCTGTGTGGCAAATTAAATGCATGAAACAGCAGAACATTGAGTAAAAGCAGTACTCACAAGTGTAATCTTTTCCCGACTACTAGATACTTGAGTTGTTTTCGTTGATTATTTATCCCGAACTTCTAATTCCTGAGCTCGTTTATTGATACCTCTCTTCGTTAATCCGTTGCCTATACAGTCTCAAGCTGTCGTTTTAATGTGCTTCGCTAGTCAGTCCTTTTCCATTTTAACATACATCATCTCTACAGTGCTCAACCACTGGTCGCTTCTCGCATAGAGTGAGAGTGAGAATTGGATAGTGCGATATCGCTTCCCTCTGTACCTCCCATTCCCATTCACAAACGATCTCTTGATGTGGATAGGTACTCTCGATGATTGAATGAATCTCTGGATGGATTGCTCTTTATTGTATTCGGTTATGGGAGAGAGAAAGTCGCGATGACTTCATTACAACACAGTGGATTGAACGTCGAAAGAGTCGGATTTGAGAGAAGGAAGGGAAGGATTGAAAGAGAGGAAGCCGACTGATTGATCAGTGACTGTAGGCAGTGGGGCTGGTGAGAAAGACTGGAGAGGGTACGAAAGGAGGGAAGGAGGGAAGAATGGGGACCGAGTGAGGGTATAGTACCAGACAGCAGACGCAGCTGCAGAGTAGAGCCATATTACGGTGAGGGAACTCGAGATGAGAGGGTACGGTAGATTGGAGTGGGGTCAGACAGATAACTCGAGGCTGCATCGAAGGAGTGTGGTGTCTGACTGCGTCCGTGACGCATTGGACGCGTGAGAGGCGGACTGACGCTTGCGACGCGTCACTTGGTCATCACTGGCTAGGGGATTAACGGGGGACAATTGCCATGTGCGCCCTCTGACGACCAAGTTGACGCGTCCGCTCGACCGCGTCGTATCCGCCTCACTCGCTTGAGTGTCCGCGTCTAGTGCCTAACCCGTTTTGACCGGTCGCAGACAGACAGAACCACCATTCAGATCGAGAGCCATGGAGTAGAGAGAATGAAAGACGGAGAGAAGGGGAAAGGGTCGTGGATTGGGGGAAAGGAGAAGATTCCTAGCTAGAAACTGCTACGCTCACTGGTCTGACATTCATCGAGGGAGAACATGAAGAATATGCAATAAATAGAATATATCTGGTAGCTCTGGAGGGGAGGCGGGGACTATGTACAGTAGGAGCTGACGGTCGCCGCGGAAGTCGCGCGCGAATCGCGTGCGTCGCGTGTCGCGTCGCGGCCTGCGACTGCATTCGCGATTCCAGTCCAGCTACACGTCTGAAAGCGCCTGTAGAGAAGAGACGAGAGGACGAGAGAGGACGATCTGGAAAGGAGGAGAATGAAGGGAGAGAAGGAGAAGGGAAGTCTCACCTAGTCATCCCTCTCAATCACTCTCTGTCGGAGAGAGGAGGAGGAAGGTTGCTGATGATGATGGAGCCATCCCTTCCCTCGACGAGTCCTAATGAGAGACTGCTGATAGGTCGAGTTGATTCCCCCCGAAGGAGGAAGAAGAGACCCCTCCCCGACGGATGAATTACCTGTAGAGGAGAAGGATGATGAAGAGGAGGATGGACAATGATAAGCACGAATGATTACAGATAAGAGCCCGAGGGGAAAGGAGACGAAGAAGAGAGGGAGGGAGGGGTGCTTTACAATTAGCGAGCGAAAAAGTGCAGAAGAGAGAGGAGAGGAGGAGAAAGCGGGGCGACTTTTTGCGATTTCCTCGCTCTCACTCGTTTCGAGGAAAGTCGCTGTAGGGAGAGAGGAGAGAGGAGAGAGGGGGAGGAGGGGAGGGGAGGGGAGGAAATCGCCTCAGGCTATGGTGGTTGTGCAAGCAGTTTTGGAGTGTAATGGGTAAGAGTGGAGTTAGAGAGTGTGGAGATCGAGGAGAGACCGGAGAAGAGAGAGGGAAAACGAGGGATAAACTGCAGGCGGAAAGGCTGGAAGAATGAAGCCGTCGCGACGAGAGTGGGCGGAGCTTAGCGCGAAGGGGGCGGAGTCAGAAGACGTCATTGGTTGAGTCAGGGTTGGCGAGCGAGAGAAGGGGCGGAGCCTATTCTGGAGGCTCTCCCGCTCTCCCTCTAGTCGCTATACGAATATCGACGTAAGCGTACACACTCTCTCTCCTCTTCTCCTCTCTGAAACGGGTAGAGAGGGCAGAGACGCAGAGGAGAAGAGAGAGAAGTTAGCCTGAGGCAATGGGGAGAGCGAATGGAGAGGCGAGAGTGGCAGAGAAGCAGAGTAGCGAAGCTAGCGAGAATGGAGGATAAATATAGATGACGATTGCGACTGAAGAAAGGGGAGAAGGAGGGGCAGAGACGGAGAGGAAGATGACGATGAATATGGGGTTGAAGGAGGGAAGGAGGAGGGGGTAGATGATCAAGGAAGGAAGGAGAAGAGAGAGGGGGTGGGTGTATTAAAGTGCACGAAGAGAGGGAATCCGCCTCCTCTCTTCAAGAGATTGCTTCCCTGCAAAAAGAGGTGCTTCAAACGGAGGAATGGAGCGGATCTATCGATCGGTGATTCGGTGATAGGATAAAGGAGAGAACTGCTGAGTGAAAGGGAGGGAGAACTATTTGTGCCCTGAGGGGAGAAGAGAGAGGAGAGATCAGAGAGGGGAAAGGAGGGCGAAGAGTGAAAGTGAAGTGACCGGATCTGTCTCTTCCCTCCGTTAGAGGACATGAGGGAAGTGTAAAACTGTTTCAACTGAGAGAAGAGAAGGAGAAAGACCCTGAGGGAAAGAACCAGTTTGGAGAGTTCCATTGAGAGAAACAGAGAATAACATGCAAGTGCAGGACAAAAAGAGAAGGGGATTCAATGTGTCAGCTGGATTGAAGGGAGGAAACAGGTTAGAGGGGAGAGAGAGAGGGAGGGATGGAAGAAGACTCGTGATCTACTATTTGCATCCTGATCGTTAGTTATGATCTCGTTGGAAGAGAAGAAAGAGAAGAGAAGGGAGGAGCCGGAAATTAGGGTCATAAATAAAATAGTAGGATTGAGGATTGAATGTGATCAATTGAAGGATCAAATGAAGCAGATCAAAGAAGGCAGAAACGGTTGAAGAAAGAAGAGACTGTGAAGGGCGAAACGAGTGATGGAATGGCATTTGGAGAGGGAGGAGGAGGGTAAACGGGATAGGAAAGGTAGATGGGATGGGATGGAGGACAAAAAGGTTGAAGAAGAAGGAGAAGAAAGGAAAGGAGGAAATTTGGGCGGGAAAAATGAGAGGATGATTAGTTAGAAGGAGTGAGAAACTACCTTGTGAGATCAGTTGAAAGGAGGAGAAGGGAGGGAATTGGGGGGGGGGGAAGATGGATCCTTCTTGAAAGGAAGAAAGAGATGCTTAGTCCATCAAGAAAATGGACGAGAAGGATTAGAATATGCTAATTCAGAGGAAGAAGAGAAGGGGAAATGCTCAGTTCTGGAAGTGCTCTCCAAATGAGCCCTGAGGGGAAAGGAGAGATGGGGGAACCAGTGGTCTCTCTCTCTCCAATCGCGCCACCCGGTACCGAGACAGACTCTCTCACTCGCGAACACTCTCTCGTCTCGTCTCTGTCTCTCTGCACTCTCTCATATTGACCTGATCTCTCCTCTCCCTCTTACTCTCACCACTCTCCTCAGTCGCCACAGTCTCTCATCTCGAATGGCGATCGCTGGTCTCTCATTACTACTCTCTCGATAGGGAGTGATCTCTCACTTCTCTGTCTGTCTGGACTCTCCACTCTCTCCCTCTCAATGTTGCCTGAGGCGGCAGAAGGGCACTTGCACTTTGGGTGGAGGAGGGAGGGAAGTGAGAGAGAGAGGGTTGCAAGGGAGAAGGGAGATGGAGAGTATGTGCCATGAATAGTGCAGAGAGAGAGAGAAAGGAGGGGGGGGGGAGTCTAGACTGGGAGGAATATGAAGAAGGGGCTTTGTGGGATTGTAGAGAGCAAAGAGTTGAGAGAAGGTTCAATACACAATCAGAATGCGCCTCAATGGATTGAGAGAAGGAAATTATGCGTCTGGAGCGTTTGAGAAAGAATGCAATAGAAAAGAAAGATCAGAGGTTTATACAATTGTTCTTATCAAACATATTTTTAGAATCAACGATGATGGTGAAAATAGCTGACAGAAAACAGCAAAGCACAGCAATAACTGCCCGATAATGGAAGGAAGTATCAGCTGATGCACTGGCACGGTCATTTCCTTCTCTTCTCTCTCTCGGGTCACGACCCTTATCTGTATCGATAACAGCCTCTTTTCCACTCTTCTCTTACTCGGTAAGGAAGGAGTTGATCGATGAGGAGTCTTCCACTTCTTCTTCTCTCATTGATTGGAGTTGAAGCGACGCTGAATGATGGGATAAGGAGATATCTGCATGAGGACAGGTTCATTCTGATTTATCTAGCTCAAAATTGTAGAATATCACTTATTCAGAACTCCCGTCTGGGCCCTCCGTGACGATCCCAACTGGGGACCAGTTCATGTTCAACCGGAACAAGTGCATCTCAGTTGGGCCGGCGAGTTGATCTTTGATCTCTCCTTCTGATCTCTGAACTCAGGCCCGAATGCCTATTGGGTAACGTGGATGACATTCGATGATGTCCTCGAGGCGACTGTTCAGTATGGAAATACGAAGAATGGAAGGAGTCTTCGAAGGACTGGAAAGGGAAAGATATCGTACTACAAGGTGAGCAGAGCAGGAGTTTCACATGGACAGCAATAACCATAAAATTCAGGACGGAGACACCGCTCGCTACGTGAGTAGAGTGAATATCGTTCTCGATGATGATGAGGATGAACCCGGAGATATCTACCGTAATGATGATTGGTCTTTGATCTCACATGAAGGAATGCTTTCCAGGATACCGCGTTGGTTCGAACCGAGGATGGTCTTCCATCTTCGAATTTCGATTCATGAAGCAGAGAGAGGATGGAGGGTGAGAGGCTTCGGGCTCTTTCTTTATTGTACTACGTTCTACCCAGCTTGTAAGACAACAACACGACTTTTATGAGTACCCGGGAAAAAAATTCAACTATATTGAGAGTTTTTTTTCCAGCTACGAGATCGCCTTCTACGGTGACATGGGCAATGAGAATGCAAGATCGATGGGAATGATTCAGAGGATGGTACAGGATGGAGAGATCGATCTCATTCATCATGTTGGTATGTAGTTTCAGATTCATCGTGCCTTGCTTTCATTACACGTGTATTCTCACCAAGTGACAAGGAAATGGATAGGTTATGGATCGAGAGAATGTGTACTCGATTCGATCGACTCTTGCTCTCTTTCTCCCTCTTATCATTCCCACAGGTGATTATGGGTATGATCTCAACACGGACAACGGAAGAGTTGGCGATGAATTCTTCAGACAGATTGAGGTATTTTTTTTTCGAAAATGCCGAATATTTCTTTAAAAAATACAACAATAGAATGATTCTTGCAGTCAGCAGCAGCGTATGCAGCCTACCAACCAACGCCTGGTAATCATGAGAATGCTGGCAACTTCTCCCACTTCTTCCATCGATTCACCCCTCCTAGTGGAGGAGACCCCATTTTCTACAGGTTGGATCAGCTCAATTGAAGATCTCACTGAAAAATTTGATTGCTTTCAGCTACGATCTCGACAACATTCACTTCATTTCCTTCTCTACTGAAGTTTATTTCTACACCACTTACGGATTCGATCTGATCAGGAAGCAGTTCGAATGGCTACACAAGGATCTCAAGGTGAACAAAGATTTCGAAAATGATCCAAATTCGATGAATCTCAGGCAGCGAATGCCAATCGTGAATCCGTCCCTTGGGTGATTGCCATGGGTCATCGTCCCATGTACTGCTCTGATTTCGATGGAGATGACTGTAGTACATATGAATCGATCGTGAGTCGATCATTCTAAAACATCACGATGAAAAGCAACTTTAGATCCGAACGGGCATTCCGGGTGTTCACTCATACGCACTCGAGAAGCTCTTCTACGAGGAGGGAGTCGATCTCCTCTTCTTCGCTCATGAACACTCCTACGAGAGACTTTATCCAGTGTTCAATCGAACGGTGAGTTACTGGACTCAAAATATCCTACTAAACTTTTCCCTATCAGGTCTACACCGGTCCCAATTCTCCCTACGTCGATCCTCCAGCCCCAGTGCACATCGTTAGTGGATCTGCAGTGAGTGCTACAGTAGTCCATATCTATCGATCAATAATCTACCGTAATCCATCTCAATCAATCCCTCAGGGTTGCCGTGAGAACGTCGACCCCTTCATCGAGAAGCCCGAACCGTGGTCGGCCTTCCGCTCATCCAACTATGGAATCGGAATGCTGAGAGTATTCAATGCGACCCATTTGAGATATAAGCAGATTGTGGCGTCTACGGTTAGTGCTGATTCTATTGCGAACTGAACAGCCAGGTTGCTAATTGCAAGGAAGAACATATTGTTGAATATTGATTGAATCGCATGCAGGAAACAGTGGAGGACGAACTGTGGCTGGTGAAGTCGAAGCACGGTCCGTACGGAAAACACGAGAAGAGGAGGATGGAGAAGTATGCTTCCTTTGATTATCATTGGAAAAAAGTTAATTATCAGGCACGGCATTCGCATTCCCTACTCGTACAACGGCAACGAAGAGAAGGAAGTTCTCCTGTGAAACGACGTATCGATGATATAATCAAACTGTATGAACTATCGATAAAGTAAAGGAACTCAATGGAATGCTCCCTAATGCATCGGGGCTACTCAGTTTAACCGTTCAGCTTGTGTTTTTCTCTCGCCTTTCTGGAGGTCGTTGCTCGTTATGAGAGAGAGGAGTGTAATCGAGAGGGACAAAGAGGGAGAAGAGATTGCGCGCCGAGTTGCGCTACTCAATCAAGGACAGGAATGAGATCGAGCATGCAAATGACGAGCATGATCACAGATTACGTGATTTTGCGAGGATATTGCCCATGAAGCTCAGCAAAACGGCTTCAAAAGTTGCTCCATTTCCTACATTGATCTGCAGAACGTCTCATCAATCTGCGCAAATAACTACCGGGAACATGAAGAAAGATCGTTGAAAACGTTGAACACAGTTCTAATTCGGCTTTCATCGCCATTCGTTAAAATTCTAGTTTATCATCATTTCTACATTCAATGAATCAGCTCCAGACCTGAATAACGCGCAACTTACTGTTTCGAAGTTCTGATTCGTCACGAGCTCTAAACAAAGGCAGTGTTCTGTGAAAATGCGTCACACCTTTCTCTCTCGACCTCCAGCTAGAGAAGGAGAAACAATGGGGAGAGATGGGCAAGTGAGATAATGAGGGAGAGAGAGGAGAGAGGAAGGAGGGGAAGGAGTCGTTGGCTGCTCGAGACAAAAACGGCCGTTCGTTGTAATCATCGACGCCTTTATAAGGGGGGGGGGGGAAAGGGGAGGGAGAGACAGGCAGTTCACCATGAGCTCCATGTCTTCGTACAGAGGAACTGTTCAGTTCGCCACCGTCGTGAGTTGATTTCCATCTTACCCTTTTCGAAATGATCAACTTTATCGATTTTATGCTAGCTTCTGTAGTCCTTTCTAACTCGTAAATTGCCATCAACTAAACTCCACCGTCTCAGCTCTCGGGCGCAGCTCTGATCGGCATCGTTGGATTCCTCGGTCTGATGGTCAATGATATCTCATCCTTCCACGATGATGCTATGATGGATCTCAATGAGTTCAAGGTATGAAGCAGCTTCATTTATCACTGTCGTCTTTTATAGGATTCGAGTCTTTTTTTCATATTTTCCTCCTTTCAGATGATCTCCAACTCCGCGTGGACCGACATGGTGGCAGTCAACCGTCCCTCAGTTGACGTCAAGGCTATCTTCGCTGGCCGTGGAAAGAGATCTGCTGGCTCTTGCGGATGCGCCGCCGGCCCCAACACTTGCCCCCAGGGACCCGCCGGACCTCCCGGTCTTCCCGGTACGCTGATCATTGACCTACCTCTCAGTTGATCTTTGATCTCTCCTCTAACCCTTCCCCTTCCTTGCAGGATCCCCCGGAGACGATGGGGAGGAGGGAGAAGCAGGAAAGGACGGCAAGTCTGGTCTCGCCGTGCTCGCTGAGACTCTTACCTCTGGAGCTGGAAATGGATACGAGACTGCCTCTGCTTGCACTTCTTGCCCCGCCGGTCCTCCCGGTGCACCCGGAGTTGATGGAGAGGCAGGAGAGCCAGGAAAGGATGGAGATGATGGAAAGGACGGAGAGGCTGGAAAGGATGGAGAGAATGGAGCTCAAGGAGAGCCGGGAGACAAGGGAGAAGATGGAAGACCCGGAAGTGATGGAAGACCCGGATCTGCTGGTAGAAATGGAAAGAGAGGAGCTGGAGCTCCCGGAGCACCCGGAAAGGACGGAAAGATCGGAAGAACTGGAAAGGCTGGACCCAGAGGAGAGAGAGGAGAGAAGGGAGCTCCCGGACCTCAGGGACCCGCTGGACCCAACGGACACGATGGTACGTTGATTTCGATTACACTGTTTTGATTTTCTTCATTAGCTAACGATCGTAGGATGCCTACTTGAGAAACCAACCAACGCTTCCTTCATTAATCTCTTTCTTCTTTGCAGGAGCCCCTGGCCAGGATGGAGTGGAGGGACAGCCTGGAGGAGATGGACTCCCCGGTGCAGATGCCGCCTACTGCCCTTGCCCCTCCAGATCATTCGAAGTCAAGAGCGAGCCCGCCTCTCAGGGATACAGAAGAAGACTCAGACTTCACTAGAAAGTGGGGGATGTCCACAGTTAGGAGTACTGTCTGTAGATATAAAGATATTTGTATCAATATTGCGTTGCGATGGCTACACAGAATACATTAACACACGGAAGGGAATAGCATAGACTAAAGATTACCTCGTTTGGTTTTGGCTTGGTGTCTCTGCCATACAAAGTATGGGAAAAACTAAAAAAAATAGCTTTGATATTTCCCGTGGATTGGTACTTTGAAGTTGGGAGATATTTCATAATGGCATCATTCAAAGCGCGCTCAGAAGATTTACAATAGAAGAGAGTAAGAGAATCGTACAATCTAAGCTGACATGAGCTTGCAGTTGCGAGCCTCCACGCCCTTGATTCAGCGAAAAGATAAGAAATCATGATAACGGCAAACAAACGATCACGAATACATACACTTTCTCACGAACATTCGATCTATTGCTGAACACGATCTTCATTCATCATGTTTGACTGTCCTCTAGTTTGATGATCAATAGATGATCAATATGATCCATAGAGGGAAGGGAGAAGTGCATGACTCGTCCCTCTGGATGCTCTTCTGCTTATCAATGGATGATTCTCACTGTCGACGTGTCTCTTCGACCACTGAACTCTCCCCTCCCTTTAGCCTTCAGCTATCAAGTAACCTTTCCTTCTCCGGGTCATTCCGACACAACTTAGCCATTTTACTAAGCCACATATTTTGCACACCATTTCATTGGCCCAGCTTCACCTACTCAAACTAGGCTTGATTGAGGAGATTCACTTCCTCAATGCTTCTCAATGCTCAATGCTTCTGAATCACCATGGCAATGCCATCTCAATCCCAGAAGCACCGAAAAATCGTCAGTGCTTTTGGGCTTTGAGTGAGTTGGAATCTCCCTATGGCGCCTTATCTAGAGACGGCAACGTGATTCACCATCGTGTACAATTCTCTGTTGACGCCATTTGCTATTCAGTTTGCGTGAATAATCGCATTTCCTGCTATTTCATTATTTCGTGCAAAATGAGATTGAAGATGAATCAGATTCCTGCAGGAAACATAAGCAATCTGCTTCGCATATTCCGAATTCTCTTCTTCGTCTTCTTATAAGCAATGCGATTGCCACATCGATTTTGGAATACAGTCATATTCGCCATAATATGCTTAACTATTTATGTAAGTTTCGGATTCTTTTCTACATATTCCAATTCAACATATTTCAGTTGCTTCTACGGAGTAGTTATTCTCAAAATCGAGTGATTGTTTCTCATGCGCCAGTTCGAATTGTTAATAGTACCGATGCAAAAATCACAATTTCGATATTGGGAGAGGATAATGGATCGAGAAGGAAGAAAGTTGATGGGAAGAAGAAAGAGGAGAGCTCGATGGTAGGCAAAGTTTCCTGTTCATCCATTCAAAAAAGAGTTATTCAGACTTGCAACATTCCCAAGTTGGAACTTAACGGTTCGGATGTTGTGAAATTCTTCCATGAACCGAAAAAGATCAATTGTCTCAAAGGCCCAAATTGGGTATACATTGATGCAGATAAAAAGCTTCAGTTGGTGGAGGAAAGGTGGGAATGTTTGCATTGATAACAGAGAAAGAGAGATGATTTGTTCGATAGATCATGTTCTCATTGCAGGAAAGAAGCCAAGTGTAAGGTGCAGGAGATTGCATTCGAATCCGATGCGAAGAATAAGATGGGAAGGCAAGAACCAATCAAATTAGGCGAAGAACTTCCCAGTGAAATGGTGAATGTGAGATGCGAAGTTGGAAATACTACTTGGTAGGTTATTATTCGACCTAATTATGTAATGCCAACCATCTAGGGAAGTACCCTTGTTATCACTTCGAAAGGTAGAGAAGGAAGTGAAGGAATCAGAATCGAAACGATGGAGTGTACTCATGGTCTCGTTCGATTCCGTCAGTCAAATGACTTTCAGGTTGTTTGCATTTTGTATTGAATCAAATTCATTTCGAGTTTCAGGAGAAAGCTACCGAAAACAGTGAAGTTTCTCGAGGACGAATTGGGAACGATTGTACTGAATGGTTAGCGCAGTTACAAATCCGATAGAACCAATAAACTATAGGCTACAACATCGTCGGAGATGGAACTCCTCAGGCTTTCATTCCCATTCTCACTGGAGCTACTGAAGAGGAACTGCCACTTACCAGGTTGGTTGGATCTGCTTTTAAGTGTGATCAGTGTGTATGCAGGAAGCGTTTTCCCAAATCATCATACGTCGATGACGTCTATCCATTCATCTGGAAGAACTTTTCCGATGCTGGATACGTGACTATGTTTGCTGAGGATCAGTCTTATCTCGGTAAGCGATTGATGCTGATCATTCTTACAGAGATATACTGCAGGAATGATGAATTACCGACTGAAAGGTTTCCGTCAACCACCCACTGACCACTACACAAGACCTTACTTCAAGCATGTAAGATTGCTGCTTCATTATCATGATCAGAATCGTATTCCAGCTCGAAGGAAGAATGGGCAATACGAACTCGCAGTGCGTCGGAGCCGATATTCAGCACAAGGTACTATTGTTGGAGTATTTTTGTTGTTGTTGATCTCTTAACAACCCCTCTTCTCAGCACTGGCTTCGATACGCTCGAGAGTTCCTTGAGGCGTACTCAGACAGACCTCGATTCGGTCTGATGCACCATTGTGTGTACTCCCATGATGACATCAATCTGGTATTTACCCTGCCTTTTTTATGATTTGATTCATACTTACCATCTACCTGATTGCTAACACATCAAAGGAAACAAAACCCTCATCAGATCGGAATCATCGACGATGACTTCAGTGAGTGGCTTCGATCGATCAGTGAGGAGGGCCTTCTGGATGATACCGTGCTGATCGTGATGGCTGGTACGTCAATCGATCGAGGAATTAATCGATAATCTCCTCTCAGATCACGGTCATCGCTTCGCGAAGCTTCGTGAGACTCATCAGGGTCAATTGGAAGAGAGATTACCATTCTACTCGTTTACTCTGCCGAAGGAGCTGAGAGATACGGAGGAGGGAGCTAAGGTAAGAGTAAACAGGAGATTGAAGGGATCAATGTATTTATTTCAGATGTACGAGAACTTGAAAATGAACAAGGATCGGCTGAGTTCTCCCTTCGATATTCACCAGACTCTCCACGATATTCTTGAGTTCCCAAAGGATTTGACGACGGAGCAGGTATGTCTTAGTCTTCCATCGTGAAATGGAGTGTCAGTGATGATAAGAAAAACGAAAATATTTTAGGACGTGAGCACCCGTTCGCTCTCCGTTCTCCGTCCAATTCCTTCCTCTCGCAATTGTGATCAAGCCGGCATCGCTCCCCATTGGTGCACGTGTCTCGACTGGAAAGACGCAATGACTACGGAGAAGGATAAGCAGGTAACTGTAGCTGACCGCCCATCGCTAACTAGCTATCTTTCCAGCTCTCCACCCAAATTGCCGATGCGATAGTGGAAGCTTTCAATGAGCAACTGAGGGACGAACTCAAGATATGCTCTAAACTGCAGTTGAAGTCAATTGAATATGCTAAAAAGTGAGTAGATTTCAAAGCAATCAAGAGAATTGTGAGAACTCCAGACTCATTCCGAAGGAAGCTCTTCTCAAGTACAAGAATGTGAAGGACAAAGATGGATTTGTTGCTGATCTCTCTGGAAATACGAAGGCAACTCATGCACATTATCAGATAAAGTTGTCCACCAGTCCAGGAAGGTTCGTTGAAGGCGTGCATTTGCTTCTTATCACATGTTCAAAATCAAATATTTCTTGATCAGGGGAGTCTACGAAGTAACGGTTCTCTTCGATTTTCTCACACGCCATCTCACTCTCGATCTCTCTTCTGTCTCTCATGTCTCTCGATATGGAGATGATCCCCATTGCATTATTGATAGGAATTACTTCCTGGCCACTTATTGTGTTTGCTATGACAAGATTTGAACGGGTTGTTAGTTCAGTTGTTGATTTAAATTATGTTGATGGGAACAAAAATAAAAGTTGTTCAATGTGACGATGTACCAGTAGCTTTAGTGCAACAGTTGCCTCTTTTACTCTACAAAGAGATCTTTCACTTGAAACAGCCCCTCTGGCTACGCTCTGATCTGCATACCATTCTACTCGGCTTTTCCTCTCCGGTACATTCCATCCGATTGGAATTCCCCGCTCATTGTCAGTGTAGGGACTCTACCACTCTTACAGCAGCAATGTCTGATGGGTTCAGTACCGATGAAGAGTTCCGAGTTCTTTGTCAAATAGACCAGGCTTTCCTAACTGGTGCCATTGACAGCGAAACGTACGACGAAGTTATTGAGAGTGGTTTCCCAATCATGCGAGCAGTTCTGGAAAAGCTGGATAGAGGAGGAACTGTTACAATATCTACTCTGTCCACATTGGATCCGATTGGACCTCCTCCGACCTCCGAAGAATTCATTGCTGAGCTACGCCAAGAAAACGAACAGAGGTCGGTGAATTAGATACACTTTCTATTTGCTTTGTGTATCCCTTATTGTCAATGCACTTTTTTCAGTTCGAATCTGCTCGCCACACGAACATGCCTCGCTTGTGCTGAGCAATTGAAGGAAATTGAGGAGAATGAAGAAATTGCATGTCCATTCTGTCGTGGATATTCATATTTTGTTACGCTTTTTGAGGATTTTGTAGAAAATTAAATTTTAGATGCTGTTGTATTCAGAATAGTAGAATAAGTGGTATTTTATGTACACTTATTCGAATCAAATCAATTGATCATCCTTCGCTCTCACTAGTGAATAATAGAGTCATTTTTCATCATTCAGTAGTTCTCGATGGCTTCCCATCTGGAATGAACTATTATATTCTCGGAAAGCTCAATTAGATTCACCTGCACAACTCTTCCCTTGTCAATCACTGCAATTCTATCGGCCTTCTCGATGGTTGAGAGACGATGAGCGATCACGATTACTGTGCGATTCGCTCCGCATCTGCAATTTTAGCCCAATGGTGAAGTCAATGAATGAGTAATCTAACCTCTGCATAGCATCTTGCACTACTCTCTCACTCTGATTATCCAATGCACTCGTTGCCTCATCCAGAATGAGTACTGATGGATTCCTCACGAGTGCTCGAGCAATGGCGATGCGTTGCTTCTGACCGCCTTTAACATCTATTTGAATACATTCGACAGAACTGGGTCTCACCACTAAGTTTAGCTCCGCTCTCTCCACAACTCGTATCGTATCCTTTCTCGAGAGAAGTAACGAAGTCATGGGCATTGGCAGTTTTTGCTGCTGCGATGATCTCTTCCTCACTAGGATTGCATCCGAATGCTATGTTATCACGAATTGAGCGATCGTAGAGAACCGGCTCTTGGGGAACCAATGAAATCTAGAGAATACTTGTCACCAACGCTCAGAGAGGCGTCTAACCTTCTTGTGGAAGTACACATGATCAAAGCCTGTGATTGAAACTCCATCAAGAGTTATCTCTCCTTCGTCAGGCAAGTAGAACCTCTCGAGGAGTGATACAATAGTCGATTTTCCTCCACCAGAGGGACCAACCAATGCAAGTGTCTCTCCTGGTCTGATGTGCAGTGAGAGATCCTGAAACTGAGCCTGACTGCAGTCTTAAATTGATACAAACCTGCAGTACGGGATTCTCCGGCCTGGATGGATAAGTGAAGTGAACATTGTCGAGTTTGATCTCGCCCTAAAAATGAATCGAAGATGTACAAGACTTTGTGGCAATGTCATACTTTTACGGGTACAACAACACTTCCATCATTGGCAATCTTCGTCTTCCTCAGAAGAAGCTCACAAAACTTGCGTGACTTTCCGAGAGTCCCCATCATTTGAGGAATCGACCAGTTTAGCTCCTGAACGATCCATTCATTTCCTTCTCTTATTCTTCCCCTTACCACAATATGCTCTCCAATCTGCACTTGGTACATCATGAAAGTGACTAACGTCGCTGCTTCCAGTTGACCTGAACCAATTATTCGCGCTGCGGAAAGAAGAAATTCACCGATGGAAACGAGATGAGCTCCAGCCATTAGAGTGAATCCATAGATTGCATTGTAGTAGAGATCATTCGTGAAGTGAAGACCAGTTCGGGCCAGTGATCTATTGCAGCAATTGATGCAAATATCAAAGAAGTAGATCTTCACTTACTCTCTCAGCTTGATTTTATCAGCATTGTCGATAATCTCAGTGAACCTCTCCGTAGATATTTTCTCAGCAGCGAATGCACGAACCGTTCGAATTGTTGAGATTATCTGAAATCCAATCGATGACTCTGAATGACTCTGCTACAAACCTCTTGAGCAGCACCATGAAAATTCGCTGCAGATTCGCCCAACTCTTCTCCGGTTTTCTGAATTTCTACCTGTTTTAATTAAAATCTTATAGTCTCACCTCCGTAAACTCTCCATACACATGAGTGACGTAGAAAGTGATTGGACACACGATCAGGTTGATAATCGCAAGCTTCCATGAGAGAGTTGCCATGAAGATTAGTTTTCCACCCTAATTCCAAGATTATGATCTTGGAAGAGAGATTCGAAACTACCAGAGTCAGGAAGTTGCGAAGTGAATGATTCAGATTGTAGGAGAGTCCCAATCCGACGTTGCTTACATCCGAAGTGAGGCGAGAGACGATCTGGCCTGGATTTGAAGCCGTGAAACCTAATATTTTCGCATGGGCAAACCAGTGTTGTGCTCGTCAAAGAACGCGATCTCCTGATTGATAACTGATTTGAATAGGTCTTTCCTCATTCTGGATGCACTCAGAGAGGTCAGATACATCCAATGACCGCCTCGAATACCGGTGAGGAACATGCTGAATGAGGATTGACTAGGAATCACGAAAGGCTGAAACCTTAACACTGTTAGTCCAGCAAAGATCTTGATTGTCGAAGTCATATCAACATTTTCTCCGATTTTCGTGAGACCATTGATAACGGCACTGGAGTACTGAGGAAGCATGACGCTTACTGAAACATAACGTTGCCATTTTACTGTTGTTCGAGAATATGCACCTGCGGAACTGGATGCAGTGAGAAAGAGTGAGATAGTCAGTAGATGCCAATCTTGCAATGAATAGCTAAGGAGTATTCGAATCTGTCTCCATCTTGTCAGCGTTTCGTCTCCGGAAGGCGGAAGACTCTTTGGATTCTCAGTTGGCGTTGAAGATAGTTCCGAAGACCTCCTAAAAACAACTTGATAAAAAACCGATTGCAACACAGCTTGAAACTTACAAGATAAGAATGCAGAGAATGGAAACACAAGAAGCCATACTCCTGATCTTACGAAAATACGAACTCATTTCATGAAACTCCAACCTGGATACCCAATAACCTGACTGTCAACTGAGTATGCAAGTAGTTTGAGCAGTGAAAAACATGCTGAAATAATACAGAACAACGTGATTGGAACTTCGTCCCATGATGAACCCTTCTGCAAATTATG
>LS494433.1:76906-91020 GCA_900490845.1 Pristionchus japonicus | reverse complement strand
AAAAAATACAGTTTTTGAATGATCCAAGAAAGAGTGATCGGAAAACGTGCGTTTCGTCACTTGTTTACTCCTTCTCTTCCGTGACCTCGATGACCTTCCCTTTGATCTACCCTCTTCCTCCGTCTCGCTGCCTTCCCTCCGCTGCCTCACGGAAGGGAAGGATTAAACAAGTGACGAAACGCACGTTTTCCGATCACTCTTTCTTGGATCATTCAAAAACTGTGTCTTTTAAAATTCTGAAAAAAATATTTTTGAAACCGCAGTATCACGACGGTCATTTCTACATAGGTCTCACCTCATCCAAATGAATAGCGGGAAAGTTGCATTTTGTAACAAAAATATTTTTGTTAATAAAAATAAATAAATTTCACAGGCGTGACCGCCTTCAAATTTCAGGTCTGGAACCGCATTTGCTTAATTTTAGCGCATCAGGTAGAGGCGCAATGGAAGAAAATCTGATTTCAACGCGACGTCGTCTGGAGCCAACGGAGACTCAAAATGAAAAATGACCATGTCCATCGTCTTAAGCATCACTGAGAACCCCAAATCACATCGTTACAGAAAATCTTCCATTTTGAGCTGTGCCAGCCCTTGTCCGATTATTACGCGAACGGGCTCATAAACTCACTTTGGCTCAGTCACTCAAACACTCATTCCGAGTTCTCTCACCCTTCCATCATCTTCCACTTGCACCATGGCGCCCAACCACTCCTCGACTGCCTTCAATACTGAGAATGAGGCGAAGACCCTGCTGGCTACTGAGGCAGACACCAAAGGTTGGTATTTTTAGAGTAGATTCTAAAGCGTGTTCGCTTCTCAACATTTTCTAATGTGTTCCTCTGCAGGTGAAGCCTCCACTCTCTCCGTCTCCAATGAGGATCAGAAGTACCTCTCGGAGATTCAGAAAGTCGAAAAGACGAAACAAGAGCTCCTGAAGGAAATGAAAGATGAGATTATCAACACCGTGAGTTACTTTCCTCTAAATTAAGAGACCGGCTCTGGAAAAATTTACCACCCCCGGACATTGCTCCAGGACTTTCGAACCAGACCGCCATACTCACATATGTTGGGGTGCCTTTGACCTTGTTTACGAAACTGATGACGTCACTGGCCGTATTGCGAAATTCGGCGCGCCAGGTGCGCGCGAAGTTTGAAAAATGCATTTTCGTATATTTTCAACGGAATAAGCTAGAACCAAAATTTCTTCAGCATTGTGTTTGGATTGACGTAAGTGCACAGTCGCACTATTGGGATCATTTTTAGGTCGAGTCTGAAACTGATTTTAGGTATCAAAATTTTAGTTTTTTTCGAGTTTTCAGTACTGCAACGTCAATTCTGCTAACGCAATGTAGGTATGGGGATGTGCCCGAGTCCCTCCTGCATCGATCCCACAACATTTGGAAGAAATCGGAATGGGAGCTTTTTTGCAATGTTAATCTGAGTGGTCCGGAGTCAGTTTCTGGCCTGCATCAACTGTTGTTTCCTACGTATTCTTTATGAGATATCTTGAACAAAGCAGTCAAATGGTGATACTAGGCCTTCATGCGAATTATCATCACCATAGGAGTCGATTCCGACATCATGAGTTTTTTGGACCATGACCCGGGGTTCATGGTCTCGGAGTGGTCCACCACCATGAACCCGGGGTCATGGCCCAAAATCTGCCCAAAAAGTCATGATGAAGGAACTTCAGTTCCTGTACACCAATGTGTAGCAGAGTGACCCAACAATCCACCGCACCTCGCATTACCATAATCTGGCGATCGCGGAATCGTGAACTGACTTTTCAAACACACATTTCCGAAAAAAATCACAAACGCTTGGTCGAACAAGCTAATATTTATTTTCATGTTGCAGGGTAATAGTAATGATAAGAGTGTGCCGTGCCACTGTTCTGCTATACTTTTGAAATTCGCTGATCATGCAAGGTACACTCAGAAATTCTCTTCTGCCATTCTCTTATTTATTATTGGGACTAGCTCTACAATTCAGCAGAGTAGTGACACGGCACACTCTTATCATTACTATTACCCTGCAACATGAAAATAAATATTAGCTTGTTCGACCAAGAGTATGTGAATTTTTTTCGGAAATGTGTTATGAAAAGTCAGTTCACGATTCCGCGATCGCCAGATTACGGTAATGCGGGGTACGGTGGATTGTTGGGTCACTGTGCTACACATTGGTGTACAGGAACTGAAGTTCCTTCATCATGACTTTTTGGGTTAATTTTGGACCATGACCCCGGGTTCATGGTGGTGGACCACTCCGAGACCATGAACCCCGGGTCATGGTCCAAAAAAGTCATTATGTCGGAATCGACTCCTATGGTGATGATAATTCGCATGAAGGCCTAGTACCACCATTTGACTTGTTTGTTTAATATATCTCATAAAGAATACGTAGGAAACACCTGATGAAGTAGGCGAGAAAATGACTCCGGTCCACTCAGATTAACATTGCAAAAAAGCTCCCATTCCGATTTCTTCCAAATGTTGTGGGATCGATGCAGGAGGGACACGGGCACATCCCCATACCTACATTGCGTTAGCAGAATTGACGTTGCGGTACTGAAAACTCGAAAAAACTAAAATTTTGATACCTAAAATCAGTATCAGACTCGACCTAAAAATGATCCCAATAGTGCGACTGTGCACTTACGTCAACCCAAACACAATGCTGAAGAAATTTTGGTTCTAGCTTATTCCGTTGAAAAGATACGAAAATGCACTTTTCAAACTTCGCGCGCACCTGGCGCGCCGAATTTCGCAATACGGCCAGTGACGTCATCAGTTTCGTAAACAAGGTCAAAGGCACCCCAACATATGTGAGTATGGCGGTCTGGTTCGAAAGTCCTGGAGCAATGTCCGGGGGGTGGTAAATTTTCCCAGAGCCGCTCTCTTAATGAATATTTTAGGCAAAATGGCCGAAAAAAGTATGAATTTCTCAGATGTGATCAACATGCGGACATCAATGCTTCGATCGATCATCATTCACTGCTTTCGTTCGAGTAATCGATTATCGATTTTATTGATTGATTATCCTCGCTATTATCGATTTTTCCAGAACTACCCCGAGCTCTCTATCGCTCACGCCGTGCACAATGATGGATCTTATCGTTATGATGATGAGGAGAGACTGAGAGTGAAAATCAGTCTGAAGAGAATGAGTAGGAAGGCGAGACATTATGTAAGTACATTCTCCTTTCTGATTCAATTTTGTCTTCAAGGGTCCTTGCGTCAACGCACAAATCGAAACTTTCTACCTTCAAGGTTCTACAGGGTGTCCCAAAATTATGGTGACAAACATTTTTTTGAATAACTCGCGAACCGTTCCGAGCGACATGCCCCAGTCTCTACTGTACATTAGTGGGTGTCCGTGTTGCAAACTGTGAGCATCTGGTCAGCATCAATAAACGTTGACCGATAGCGCCGAATGAATTTCCATTTCGAAAAAAATCAACAAACGCCGCGATTCATAGTTGTGAATTTTATTTATTTATTTTTTGGTTAATTGGAAATCGTGTATTTCATTTGAACTTCTCAATAACTAGCGCAACCAAAGGCCTTTGTAATACATGTGTCCACTTGGGTAATGGTTTCCGAATCAGAGAGAAATAGCTCATTGAATTCAACCAACTCAGCTGAAAAATCATTTCCAAAAAAATCAAAATCTGGAATCTCATGTTCAACGGGATGTTGGTTCAATGTAAACTCATATGGCGTGAGCTAGCATGACAAGATATTTTTTGAGATGGGTACTTCGAAGCTACTGTGAGTTTAAATACAGTACCGGAAAAAAGTATTTGGTCACTTTTTCAAACATGTGCATCTTTTTCGTCAGAAGAGGGAGCTGGCTGATATTTTTAGGGTAATCGAGGAATGTATCAGAGCTTCTGATGCTGTCAGTGAAATTTGCCGATAACTCATATTGTAGCATAGTGATGACGCAATCCTACGTTCACTTATTCGAAACATCTTTTTTCGCCGATGGAATTTTTCCCGCATACTAAACGTTTTGTGCATAGAGACCAGTCCAAGAGCTATCCAGAAAAAAAGTTTCAAGTTGCTGCGGCCACTCACCGTAGCAGCAGAAATTCAGGAAAATCGAGGTCTAAATTTCACAACTCTGCCACTAGCGGTGCTAGAACCTTGTTCTAAAGCTTAAAATGGTTCTTGTGATGAGTGTCGATGTTCCTGAGAATATGGCTCAATTAGCCCACTATTTGCCTTTGGGCACCCCAAAAGTTACTTTTTCACATAGTCATTATTTGAGGGTTCACCGCTCCAAGGATGATTTTCGCAAAAACATGGTTCCGGTGCAGGAGGGTCCCAATACCGTTGAACTCTCGATTCCCAACTTTTTAGACCACTGCGACATCACTCCGCCTAGTGGCAAACGATTTACGAAAGCATACCGGCTGTTAAATTTTTCGCCTCAGCCATATTAATTTTCCTTTCATAATTCATAAGTTACTTTCCAGTAGAGCTACTGTTCTGAAATTTTGCATCGCTAATCTCCTTAGTGTAAGCCAACTGATGCCACAGTCTGAGCATGACTGAATGCGTTTGGCATAAGCCGATATTGGACAAGGCGAGCGTTTTGATAACCAGTATGATTTCGTAAATCGTTTGCCACTAGGCGGAGAGATGTCGCAGTGGTCTAAAAAGTTGGGCATCGAGAGTTCAGCGGTATTGGGACCCTCCTGAACCGGAACCATGTTTTTGCAAAAATCATCCTTGGAGCAATGAATCGTCAAATAATGACTATATGAAAAAGTGACTTTTGGGGTGCCCAAAGGCAAATAGTGGGCCAATTGGGCCATATTCTCAGGAACATCGACACTCATCACAAGAATCAATTTAAGCTTTAGAACAAGGTACTAGCACCGCTAGCGGCAGAGTTGTGAAAATTCGACCTCGATTTTCCTGAATTTCTGCTGCTACGGAAAGTGGCCGCAGCAACTTGAAACTTTTTTTCTGGATAGCTCTTGGACTGGTCTCTATGCACAAAAAGTTTAGTGGGCGGGAAAAATTCCATCGGCGAATAAAGATGTTTCGAATAAGTGAACGTAGGATTGCGTCATCACTATGAAACAATATGAGTTATTGGCAAATTTCACTGTCAGCATCAGAAGCTCTGATACATTCCCCGGCTACCCTGAAAATATCAGCCCGCTTCCTTCTCTGACGAAAAAGATGCACGCGTTTGAAAAAGTGACCAAATACTTTTTTCCGGTACTGTAGCTGATCCATGGTACATGATTTTGATCAAAATAGGTCAAAATATGACCTTTGGAATTTTCTCCTGAGTTCAAAAGAGCTGGTATGACAAAATTTTCTGCATAATTTAACAACCCGATAGTTGTACTATTAAGGAAAAATAGAAAGATTTTTCCATCTCTATCCATGTTGTTATGTGACATCATAATGTGAAATAAAAAAAAGCACGCCGTCATTCAGACTTTCTTTCAAAAATTGTCCTGAAGTACTAACTGAATTTAAAGTTGAATGGATTGCGCAAATAGACCCTTTGATGTATGCACTACCAGGAAAAAATAACAGTACTATTACCTCGCTGTTAGTTAGCCTACAATAATTTCGAGAATGGAGTGTATCAATCAGGGGGTGGGACCACCTGCGCTACATTTTTTGAGTTTAAAAAAATCATAACCCTCGAACGAAAGGGGTAACAACTCCAACTTTCATAGCATAAGTATCACTATACCTGAGCTACATATGAGAGGAATTAGGGACTGATTGCTCAACGGAGTTTTGAGATTTCACTTGTCACCATAATTTTGGGACACCCTGTACAAACACTCCTTGCTTCTTCCCTAAATTCAGCACATAAGTCTCTACTGATGTGATGTTTTCAATGCAATGTTGATAAGATAATATACTAATTAATAAATTACTAATTAAAAAAATAATTCCAGATCTCTGACGCCCTTGACGACAAGCTAGACATGCTCAAGTGCATCGAGAAGAGAATGAGGTTGAACCAGGCATCGATTGCGGCTGTAGAAATCAGTAGGAAGATGTGAGTTTTGTATTTCGAAATTAGCAGAATTAGCAGAATTAACATAATTGGTGATTATCTAATTATCAATCAATTTCAGCCAGTCGAGAAAGCGCGCTGCTGACTCTACACAGACGATGGATGATTCGAAGAGACCGACACTCGAGTGAGCAAGTCATTGAGCAAGTCACTCAAAAGTCATTACAACCCGAGCTTCCAAGATCTTGCCTATGTTCTCCATCTTCCCTTAATAATTATTTCAGTTTTCATTAGGAGTTGTTTTGTATTGTAATTCCTTGTGATGATAAAACTATTCTATCAGGGTGTCCCACAATTTTTTAGAATATTTTTCGAAAAAATATTTCGGATTGACCGTACCACTTGAATACTAAATATGTTTAGTGACTGTTGAAGAAAGTCTCAAGGAATTTTTTCAGACCTTCTATTTTGGGATGGGTTTCATAAGAATGATGCAATACTTGGAAAACCTGGTTTTCGAACGATGTTTTCTAATTTTTGTATAAAATCAGAGGAAAATGATTGAGAGCTGCAGTTGCTAGCACAATAGGGCGTGAGTGAAAACTCAATTTTGAAGCACTAAGATTGCAATTATCTCACGAGGTTAAGTAGGGAGGTAAAAATTATTAGAAAAACTCATTTTCTATAGAGTATTTTTAGAGATGTTTTAAAATTTCAAGCTTCCTATCTTTCCCTTGGTCTTCAATCTTTTGTGGCAATATGGCTTCTAGGTGCTTCAACGAATGGTAGAGTCCAAATCGCAAGCTGAAGATCTTACGAATCGGGAAAAAATAAATAGTGCTAAATTATTAAAATTTTCAGTAATGATGATGCAATCGAAATCGCGAAGTCGGAACTGCTCTCAATCGGCTTCTTCCTAGCTGCATAGTTGGATGTGCTGCTTTGCCTAATTTTACCTCAGTGCGTTCGCGAGAATTCGCAAAATTTAACAAAAACTTTTTTTCAAACCACCTCACATAAATTTGAGTAGGTCACCGGAAGATATACTATTTTATCAGTTTTATATAGAAAACCATTGAGCAGCCATTCGTCTGTCTAGTATACGTGTACGTTCTTTATTTAGCTCAAACGCAGTGGAGATTTTTAAAAATTCTAAAAAATTGTGGGACACCCTAATAGTATGAATTGGTGTGTGCAGGAAATCGCACTCGAACAGACAGCCCATTGATTCACAGGAATACTGGGAATTACAGTGCTGGCCCTTTAGTACTCGTCCACCGGTGCTTGCAGAAATTGAGCTGATTTTTGGATTCAGTGCAATTGTAGATCTTTTCACCTTTGTTCATTTTTGAAGAAATTAACTTATCAATCAAATCATTCTCAGTTCACCAACTCTTCATACTTTCTGGCTTCATTATCACTCGCTCTCTCCATTTCCCACACTCCCTCGGCCTTCCTCGTCGTAAACCATGCTTCCGACCTCCCAGACAGTCAGAACGGGCATCGCCGTTCTGCAGTCTGGGCACGTCTGATTTCTCCCAGTATATCACGCCTGTCACGAGAGAATCGAGCTGACCATGGGAATGGAGCGAAAATGGAAAAATGAGTTAGGTCTGGATTTGGGCACCCCTAACCATGCCCTAGAAGACCCCAAAGTCCCATTGTACTGGGATCATTCTGGGGCTCCATGGACCGGGTCGTTTCCATGGATTCTCAACTTTGAACGCGATTATCTCACTTCTGGTGCGTTTTTAGGGAAAATTGCTCTAAGTATGACCCTCGCTCATTTTCGTAGCTCTATCGATCAGAACAAACTAGAAGTCAAAATAGTGCTTCTGAACTGAGCTATATTTCAGGCAGAATAACTCAAAAATGTAGGAAAAGGGACGGCTAATATTTTAACATGATGTGCATCTCGTCGAGATCTATCGAATGAGTGGCTGACGAAATTTTTGGAATAATGCGTTGATGTACATCACCCCGTCAAAAAAATCTCAATCGTTTGAACTTATTTTAACGCATTCCTTTCACACCGCGCACCTCGAATTGCGCGAGGTGGAATGAAACATATTGAGCTCTCTCCCTCTTTTCTCTAGATTTCTTCTTATGTTTCATTTCACCCAGCGCAATTCGAGGTGCGCTGTGTGAAAGGAATGCGCTAAAATAAGTTCAAATGATCGAGATTTGATCGAGATGAGACATACTTAGAGCAATTTTCCCTAAAAACGCACCAGAAGTGAGATAATCGCGTTCAAAGTTGAGAATCCATGGAAACGACCCGGTCCATGGAGCCCCAGAATGATCCCAGTGCAATGGGACTTTGGGGTCTTCTACGGCATGGCTAGGGGTGCCCAAATCCAGACCTAACTCATTTTTCCATTTTCGCTCCATACCCAAGAATTGGAAATTCAGCTCGATTCTCTCGTGACAGGCGTGATATAAACCTCCTCTGGGTTGATCTGTCATTCATCATTCACTGAATATCCCTCTCTGATCGTCATCATCATGGGCCCCATCTTCTCTCTCGACGCACTGTTCGCCAAAGCTGCCGGGATCGACGCCCTCAAGCTGGATGGTTAGTGCATAATCAATCTACTGTACTCTGTTATCTGAGCTTCCGCTCACCTATACCGATTAGCCTTCGAAGATCCAAAACACTGAATTCGTGTGTCGACTCAAAATTACTTACTGTCGCATTGCATATTTCTTTTTCTTTTCTTTTCAGAAGCGGTATATGAGACATGTACCTTTTTCAGAACTCGTCTCCCAGAACCAAGCCTGCACGTCCTCCTCTGCCCTCGATGCCATGCAGACTAAGGAAGTTGAGAAAGAACTGGAGAGACTTCAAACACAGAGGAAGGAATTGCTTGCGAAGTCTGCGAGGATTCCCTACATCATTGAGGAGGTACGGTACTTATCGATTTTCCGTTCCGCAATAACGGTTTCCAAGATGTGCCTGACGATAGGCAAAACAAGTGACAACTACAGCTGCAAGGTTCATTCGAAAATATACCAACGCTGAAAGGTTCATTTGGAGTTGATCATTATGATGATGTTTGAGAATTGAAATTGAAGTTTTCTCCAAATGTGTCCAGAAGTATAGTCAAATCACCTCCTCGAGTCTTTTGATGCTGAATATTGATTTTCTAAAATAAAATAAATTTCAGAAATACCCCGACCTCTCCTCCGCTCGTCGCGTGCAGAGAAACGCGAAGAAGGTCAGAACTGGCAGAGTCATGAAGACGTACGGAGAGGGAAAGTTCATGCTAGTGATGCAGATGATGGTCAAGGCTTGTATTATGGTGAGTTGAAGTGGTTGTTGTTGGTGTTGTTGTTGGTGTTGTTGTTGTTGTTGATGATGATGTTGTTGTTGTTGTTGTTGTTGTTGTTGTTGCCATTGTTGTTGTTGTTGTTGTTGCTACATTTATGTTGTATTCCAGATCGAAGACGAGAAGAAGGATCGCGAGCAAATGTACGATGACCTCGCTGCTGAGCTGAAGACAGTCAATGCTGCAATCCAGGAAGCGAAGAGGAGGCTGGCGCAGTGAGTTTTTGATTTTATTTCATCAAAGATTTTTTTTCATCTTATCAATGATTTCTTTTCAACTTTCACCAAAAAGGTGAAGAAAGTCTAATTAATTCTGTTTCAGACCCTCCAGAAAGCGCGCATCGACGTCATCGAACGAAGAAGAAGTGAAGAAGGCGAGAATGGAGTGAATTCACTTTTCATTTTCAAACGTCTTTTTTCGACTCTCTAGGAATCTCACCCCTTACACCTCTTACAAGAATTGTGTTTTCGTAATTTTGATCTATCAGTGACCACGTATTTGTGTCAGTATTATTGCAATATCCGTATCCATTTGTATGTCATGTTTAACTGACAAACTAATAAATTATTCTAAGTGAAAACTATTTTTACCCGACACTGCAATCATATTTCTCCAAATGCAAACAACTAATAAATCACGAAATCTGCAAGAACTCTGCAAGAGCAGAGAAATGGAGAACAAGACGAGTAATGAAAAACGGGTTCTATTAATTTAGAGGGAATTGGAGATCACAGACACTTTAGCATCGAGTCTTCGATTGAAAATCGACTTCACGCTCCTGAAAATAAATTTTTTTAGAATTTAAAATTATATTCCACATCAAATTACCTCCAGTAATGGTCGACATACGAAAATACGATAATTGGTGAGAAGATGGAAGTTGATCCTGCTATCTAAATTTCATCAAAATAATGACAAGAAAATTACAAAAAGTAACACAAATCTTACAATCATCGTCGAAGATTCAAGCGCTGAATGATGAATAATATCGAAGAATCCGAGCAGGAATGTGGATACAGCTATCAATTGAATCAGTGGAAGAACAGCCTGTGCTGTCAACATCTAAAATATGAAGTAGAATACACGTTTTTGCCACTGATACGTATGGTAATGAAAAAAAGATTGCTTACCGAAACGAATTTCCGCTGCATCTGCAGACTCTTCTCACTAAGTCTGCTGGATTGGTGATCGAGTGCGTTCAGGATTTGCTTTCTGCAATTTGCGTTCGTTTCTATGTTTCAGCTCATCGATTTACCTCATGTAAAGTGTCACCATCGCAAATGGAAACGGGAAAACTGCCAGGAAGAATAGAGAAACCAGCATGCCGGGAGTTCGAATGTCAGTGATACCTTGAAAGTTCTCCTGTTTGACATCATTTTGGCTTCCGAACCTCCAATGATCTGGTTCGTGCTATACTCTGGCCTCAATGAATACAATAGTGAACTTAAAACAGTATCGTCTTCTCTCGATGCTATTAGGGTGTCCCACAATTTTTTAGAATTTTTAAAAATCTCCACTGCGTTTGAGCTAAATAAAGAACGTACACGTATACTAGACAGACGAATGGCTGCTCAATGGTTTTCTATATAAAACTGATAAAATAGTATATCTTCCGGTGACCTACTCAAATTTATGTGAGGTGGTTTGAAAAAAAGTTTTTGTTAAATTTTGCGAATTCTCGCGAACGCACTGAGGTAAAATTAGGCAAAGCAGCACATCCAACTATGCAGCTAGGAAGAAGCCGATTGAGAGCAGTTCCGACTTCGCGATTTCGATTGCATCATCATTACTGAAAATTTTAATAATTTAGCACTATTTATTTTTTCCCGATTCGTAAGATCTTCAGCTTGCGATTTGGACTCTACCATTCGTTGAAGCACCTAGAAGCCATATTGCCACAAAAGATTGAAGACCAAGGGAAAGATAGGAAGCTTGAAATTTTAAAACATCTCTAAAAATACTCTATAGAAAATGAGTTTTTCTAATAATTTTTACCTCCCTACTTAACCTCGTGAGATAATTGCAATCTTAGTGCTTCAAAATTGAGTTTTCACTCACGCCCTATTGTGCTAGCAACTGCAGCTCTCAATCATTTTCCTCTGATTTTATACAAAAATTAGAAAACATCGTTCGAAAACCAGGTTTTCCAAGTATTGCATCATTCTTATGAAACCCATCCCAAAATAGAAGGTCTGAAAAAATTCCTTGAGACTTTCTTCAACAGTCACTAAACATATTTAGTATTCAAGTGGTACGGTCAATCCGAAATATTTTTTCGAAAAATATTCTAAAAAATTGTGGGACACCCTGATAATAGACCGATCTGTGAGGAAAGTTCATAACAAAATTACTGGTCATTTTAGTATCTCACAGAGACAAGAATTGGAACTGGAGTGACTGTAGAAATCAGTCCGAATGTCTCCAGCCTTGACATTGTTCTCCCTCTCACTACCAAAAGTCGGAAAAGGAAGGACACGAGGATTATGTTGCCCTGAAGTCTCATTCAGAAACAAGAAATGCACAATGAACAATGCTTACCGAGAAAATCTCTCCTCCGAGCATAATTGCGCTGGATACATGACAAGCCATTGTTCCGATGAAGCCACAAGGGCCGTAGTAGATGAAGAAAAGAGACCAGTCAATAGGGACGATTCTAAGAGTAGATTCCGAGTCGTCTCATGAGTGAACAAACATGTGAAGATGCATGAAGACATACCTTTACCTTCTCATCTCAGCAGAACAGCCAATTGCAGTGTAGAGATCGCGCAGGGCATGGAACTTCAACATTATTCCGAATGTTGCAAACTTTGCCGGAGTATGGCGGAAAGTGACGAAGACCAGTAAGAGATTCAACGTGATCGAAAAAGTTGCAAGGCAACATTGGAGAGCGAGAATGGCATAGTCGAGGGTTGATGACATCAGAAGTAATCGGCCAAAGAACTAAGTCTTCAACAGGAAGAAAGAACAGACAGCTTTTTAGCGGTAAGTGACTGTTAAATAGCCGGTGAGTTCGAACCATAAATCACGAAGTAATTGCATAAAGCAGGTGTCTGATTTGTTCATGCTATGCAATTCCGCTTCCAATTCAAGAATTAACTCTGTCAACAGTGTTGAACCGAGAGATAACAGTCATTTTCTCTACCCATATTTCATTCTGCAATATGAAAATATCATTCTAGAGATTTGTTAGGAAGAATGCCTCGAAGATAATGAAAAGACCAGTAGCGACAGTTCTTATAAGTTCTTCAATATTCATTCCTATGTGGATTATACGGATGTGCTAGAGTACATTTATCTTTTCAACACTCTTTCCTACTGCTGTTACAGTATCTGATAACCGTATTGTCAACAGTAGTTCTCGATTATGAAGCGAGTAGGGAGCGTTCAAAGAGGTAACGCTTCCCCTGTTCAGACTGCATTCAGCATACTCATTAAGCAAGGCAATGGTTGAGTTTCACTTCTTCCTAATAAGATATTTCCAAGTGGGTGGTCGGGGATGCATCTAGGTTAGACACTCTTCCGAGAAACTAGACAAGTAGCACCAATCTCACTCACCCTACAGTAGGCGATCAGAACAATAAAGCACATTTAGGTCCCGAACGGAAGTTCCTTGATTTCGCACCTAATAGATACCGTATCTTTTCCCGCTCGTTTTGCAAACATGCATTGTCTTTTTCCCTATAGGCTCTCACTTCTTATCATTTTTATGAAGTCGGTTCTTTGTTTTTACTTACATATTGACCAGTTTGAGCACTTTTTTTTGTTTTGTTCAGATTGAAACTTCTACACGGTTTCGTCGTCTACAGATCTTCAAAGTTAGTAGTAAGTTCACGAGAAACGTATGTCTACATTTGTTTTGAAGTATCAATGTGTTCTAGACAGTAGCCAATACAACGATTGTGGCTTCGGGTGGTTGTTCATTTCAAATCAATTTTCAGTTCCTCGAATCTCTTCGAATCAAATCATCCGATAAAAGTCGTTGCACACTACGGCCGACAGCACGATATGCCAACACTAAGGTGAGCATCCATATGAGAAGGGCTGAACGCTCGTTCCGGAAACCATAAAGTACTTTAACAGTTTGAGCACTTGCAAACGAAAGAGAGAACCTGCCAAATCGGGAGGTTTTGCAAAAGTTGAAGCTGCTTCTACTCTAAAAATGCCTAAGAGCCCGTTCGCGTAATAATCGGACAAGGGCTGGCACAGCTCAAAATGGAAGATTTTCTGTAACGATGTGATTTGGGGTTCTCAGTGATGCTTAAGACGATGGACATGGTCATTTTTCATTTTGAGTCTCCGTTGGCTCCAGACGACGTCGCGTTGAAATCAGATTTTCTTCCATTGCGCCTCTACCTGATGCGCTAAAATTAAGCAAATGCGGTTCCAGACCTGAAATTTGAAGGCGGTCACGCCTGTGAAATTTATTTATTTTTATTAACAAAAATATTTTTGTTACAAAATGCAACTTTCCCGCTATTCATTTGGATGAGGTGAGACCTATGTAGAAATGACCGTCGTGATACTGCGGTTTCAAAAATATTTTTTTCAGAATTTTAAAAGACACAGTTTTTGAATGATCCAAGAAAGAGTGATCGGAAAACGTGCGTTTCGTCACTTGTTTAATCCTTCCCTTCCGTGAGGCAGCGGAGGGAAGGCAGCGAGACGGAGGAAGAGGGTAGATCAAAGGGAAGGTCATCGAGGTCACGGAAGAGAAGGAGTAAACAAGTGACGAAACGCACGTTTTCCGATCACTCTTTCTTGGATCATTCAAAAACTGTATTTTTT
>LS494433.1:26891-37223 GCA_900490845.1 Pristionchus japonicus | reverse complement strand
AGTAGTATTATGGTCGTTCAACACGTACCGATTTCATCGGTACGTGTTGAACGACCATAATGCAGAGACATGATCCGCCCATTTGTTACTTTCCGTTGAATGAAACAAAGACCCCGATATATGGTCGTTCAACACGTACCGACGAGTTAAATGATTCCATCGGTACGCGTTGAACGACCATAACGTAGGGTCAACCTCCGTCCATTCATTTCTTGTTCGCTGAATGAAAACAAATACCCTAATATATGGTCGTTCAACACGTACCGATGTAGTCAATGGTTCCATTGGTACGCGTTGAACGACCATAAGGCAGAGTCAAGTTGCTTCATCTTAGTTATGATAATAACGCATATCGAGAGATACCGGACGATTAGACAGAAAAAAATCGATATTGATATCTCTTTATAATGCACGAACTGAACCTTTTCGAAAAAAACACGCCAAATTACAGAGAGACAATAAACAAACGACCATACTCTACGAACAGACAATGGCAGACTGATAATTTCTATCAATAATAAATCCCGCCCATTTTCGAAAATAAATGTATTTTTTCATGAAACAGTCTTTAAAGAGGATTGAAATAGGTCAATAGTCTTTCCTTACTGTTCATTTTATGGATCCTTCCAACAAGCGGCGATTCTTTCTCTCCATTTCCCTTTGGAGGAAGAGTCATTAATCAACTGGTAGGGAAAGAGTCGGTGATGACTTTTCGCTGAGTCGAAAGAGGAACAATGGAGAGAAGGCGCTAATGGCCTCTGCGCGCAGGTTCAATTAATCAATCGACTCCTCTCTCTGTGCCTCCTTTCGTACCAGCCGACAATCAATCAGTGGACAATCCTCCGCCGTTTTCCCCTGAGTCGAGTAGATTCGAGGTGGGAGGAGTCGGTGGTACGAATCGATCGGTGACTCTCTCCCTCTCACTTCGTATCGACAATGCTATCCTGTTATGTCGGATTGACAAGAAGAGGTGAAATAGGCACCTGATGTATTAGCATGAACATATCGGGTCGGACACAGAAACCAAAATGACATAATCTACGAGTCCTAAACTTTAAGTACACAAAATTAAAAGCTCCGCCCCTTAGTTCTTCTCATTCAAACTGTTGACTGTTAGTTTGCAATTAGTTTCCATTATCGTCTCCTATCATGGTATCAACTATTCAGGTATATTGTAGATATTTGTTTTTGTTCGAAAGATGGGTCTGTTTCAGCGTGTAAATCAAACTTCTCCGATAGCACGATTCCGCTTAGTTCGTAATCCGACGGGAGTGAACAAAACGGATGCACATGGAAACCATGTCAGCATGATTGTGAAACAATTTCAATTTCTCGGATTCAATTCATGCCCAATTGTCACCCTTGCTAATGCCATGGCGAATTCAATATGTCGAGAAATTGAAATTCTAAGTGGTCTTCAAGGAACAATTACTGTAAATGTTTACAAAGTTCAAATTCTTACTCTAAATACTGAAATGTATTGTCATATAGGAAAATTCTATATCGATCACTCTCGTCGCATGTTTCTCGATAACGTTCCTCTCGTCCACTCATTGCATCGAACCATCCGAACACATCCTAAAATTTCAAAACTTCGAGATGTTCATTTTGTATTCAAAGTAAAGTTTTGACCAACACAATCAGTCTACATGATATGGTATATATGCAGCTGATTTGTGATAACGAACAGTTAGGGTTAATTCTTCCATGATGAGTTGTTGGTCTGCTCCCAATCATATCGCTCTCTTCAAATCATTCCATCCTGATGATTCTTCTGGTCTAGCCCGTCTGATTGAACTGATTGTATTTCTTCGTCAAGGACCAATGTCGATTAGCTGCTTAGTTGAGATTCTACAAGACATCAACGAGAGTATTCTTCATAATGATATTACGACATTCATTCAAAAGAATTGTTCTAGCCTTTCCTTCCTTATCAATGACGGAATGGTTAAATGCAAATTCAACAACAGATGAACCCGTCCAATCATGGATTTGATTGAAATCAATTCACTACTGTCACATATTCCGAATTTCTTAGGTGTATTCCCGTCTGATTCCCTTCCAGAAGTTTCTGATAAATTTTCAAATTATGGATTCATTGTCAATACTGATCCATCGTACGAGAATGGAACTCACTGGTTAGCCATTGTTGTACAACGAGCAATTTGTCACTATTTTGATTACTTCGGGGGGTTACCTAAAGTTGAGAGTATTCGCGCATATTGTGAACAGTTTGCCAAGTGCTTCTATAACCGTCAAAAACATCAACAGTTGCAAGAGATTACTTGTGGTGCTTACTGTGTTTTCGTAATAAACGAAATGTTGTGGCTCAACAAATCTTTCCGTTTCGTAGTTTCGACGTTTCATCGTATAAAAAGAGATGACATTTATGTGCGAAAGTACTTAAAGCGTCACTTTTTCTTTCATTTACCTTCTCTGCATTCACAGTGATCGGTTCTTTTATTGGTATGTCTTCGCTTTGTTCCGTCTGTCATCAGCAAGTAAACGACCTCACCATGCATATGACTGACACCCATTCAAAACTATACTGCCCCATTTGCGATCGAACCTTCTCGTCAACATTCTCTCGGAAAAGACACGACAAAGTTCATGCGCTTCACTCAGTCGAAGACGGCAACGAACCTCTTCTAATCTGCAATCTCGGCGTCTACAAAAGCCCAAAGGACGAGACCATTTCAGTCAAAGTTTCGTCTACGCGATGATGAATAACAGAATCAAGTGTCATTCCGATTTTCTATTAAAAGTACTTCGCCATACTCGATAGACCATTAAATCTGCATCTAGCTCAGAAATCGGCTGTCTTGTTGAAATTTTGTTTAATATTCACAAAGTTGCTTTAAATCGTTCTGAACGGAATATCATTGTCAGATTTCTACCAATTATTCGATATATTGGCAAGTGTAGGCAAGTCGAAAAAGCCCGTGATTTACTTCTTACTTTCGCTTCACATTTTGTCAGAATAATTGTCCAAGCTGTTTTGTCAACGAAATGAAGCATGCCACTCGAGTTCAACCATTTGTTGCTGTTACACAAAAAGAAGCAAACGCTATTGAGATGGAAAGAAGGCTTGACGATATCATTCGCATGAAGGGCATCGATCCTCATCAAAAGATGAGGTTGTACCAAGATCGACTTGCTCGCCTCATCAACTTTAGGAAAGAAAACGAATTGAAGGATGAACGATCGGATCCTGCTGTTGAACAACGTCCACTCATAGACTTCTATTCGCCAGCTCAAGAACCGTATATTGAAGATTTTAAAGTTATTCAAAATTTCAAACCTGCACCCCATATTGCTCCACCAGCCGCTCAACCTTTCGAGCCAGTCGTTGAAATCACTCCTGCTAGAACCGCTAGACCCACACTCACTCCATCTATGGAATGGGACGATGAGAAGCTAGGATTCTCGCCAAAAAATACTCCAGCGGAAAAGAAACCTACGAATAAACGGTCAAGCAAAAAGACTAACAAGATTGACAAAGAAGTTGCGAAATTGGAGGACATTCCGAATTTCATGAAGCCCATACTGCCGAGAAGAAGACCTTTGACCGGAACTGGTTCATCAAATAGGCTGTACGTTCGGGCATGGATGTAGCTTTTCGTTCTTATATCTGATAAACTATTGATTTCAGACATTATTATCATGTTGAACAGACTATACTACAATCTAAAAAACCTACAGCCTTCTCGTCTGCTATACCTTTGCAGAAAGCAAGCAAACGATCTTTCAAGAAAGTTGAACAGTTTCTCGAAGCACAGCCAGTATACTCTAAACACAAGCAAGTCCGGTATAAATTTCCTCGTCGACAAACTAAAGGAATTTTCACATTTTCTCATGTTCAGGCAGATTTGATCGATCTCAGTTCATTTTCTCGTCTTAACAAAGGTCATCGTTACTGCCTTTCTATGATTGACTGCTACAGCAGATTTGCGTTCACGATTCCTCTTCGCAGAAAAACTGGACAAGAGGTAGCGGAAGCTTTGAAGCGAACTTTTGAACGGTTGTCGTTGTTCCCAGCTTTCTTGATTACAGATAGAGGAAAAGAGTTTGTGAATTCCAAAGTGAAAGACTATTTGTTGTCTCGACATATTAATCTCATACATCCTAGCTCGGACTTAAAATGCGCAATGGTAGAGCGTTTCAACCGAACCTGGGAGACTCGACTGTTCAAGTATCTCACTGCAAATGGTACCAAGAAATGGATAGACGTCGCCAGCAAGCTGACAAAGGCAATAAATAATTCATTCCATCGAATGATAAAGTGTACACCACAACAAGTATTTTCTGGTGAGATGAAGCCTTTTGAAGTTAAGCCACTACCTTCAAAGAAGCTAAAGTATAGAGTAGGAGATTCTGTTAGAATGAGCCATCAGAATAAGGCGTTTCGTCGTGGGTACGAGTCAGGATGGACGGACGAAATCTTTCAAATTGTTCAAGCTCTTACCGGGTCTCCACCTACATATCGTTTAGTCGACGAGTTTGGAGAAGAAATATCAGGAATAGTCTACGAACAGGAACTCGTTAGAGCTGCCTGATCATTCCCTTCCCTAGGAATTTCCTAGTTTCCTAATAAATCCTAGCACCTAGGTTTATTTAGGAAACTAGGCTCAACTTTCCCTAGCGAGTTTTCTCTCTTTTTATTCATGTATGTTTTCCTCGAACAAGTACCTTCAATAAATTTATTTTCTTTACATAAGTGCATCCACATGAGGAACGCGATTATCATCAATGGTTAGAACAGAGTCATATTCGCAATGGAGGATACAATACAGACCGGGTTCGGGAGTTTTCTTGTTAAACTTGATATTGAAACTAGTTGTGCCGAGGTTGATTAGATCAAACGTTTCAGAATCGAGACTTGGAGAGATTTCAAAGACAAAGAAAGCGTATCCGTTCTTGAACATTTCCCTGGTGATTCCGTTGTTTCCGACAGATCGACCCATGCCCGTTCCTTCTAGCATGTTGAGATATGCGGGCATGTATCGGTCATTTTCAAAGTCGAGATTAAGCGGACGGGCCGGAATGGTTCTTCCGCCACATTCAATGAATGCGTCCTTGGCATTAAAATGTCCAAAGTTGAATGGAGACTTGCAATGAGAACCAAGGTACGACTGAGCATCAACCATGCACATAACAACTCGTTTAGGAAGTGACGATGTGAGCAGACGACATTCTGGCGTATCGAAACGCCCTGGAGCAACGTAGAAACTGCGCATTTCAACATTAGTCAGCGGATAAGTGATCATCTTTTCTTGCTTGAGGAGTTGTTCAATAGCCAATGAAGCCGAGTCGTGCAGTTCGTACTCGTGAAGAAGAAGCTTCATGTCCAAAATTTCATAGGTATACTTCAGCGCGTCGGGCGTTTCCCGGTCCTTATCGATTTCGAACGAATCAATGACAAATTTAGGCTCATTCAAATAGGCAACGAGCTTAAAGTCTACATAATTGAGAAGAAGTCGAGGTTGATTGAACAAATTTAGATTGAGAGTCGCTGCGAATTGAGCATTTCCGTCTTTTTGAATCCACTCAACTCTTCTCTTGTGTCCAGATGACGTTGGGCTGTTTAGTTCTTCATCAGTTGCGTACCCTGCAAGGGAAAGTGTACTGTCCTTTGTCTCCTTGTCAAAGTTGAGCTCTGTCTCGATTATGCTCCTCCACGCATAGAGCGGCGAAGAGTCTTCAACCAAAATTCCATTTAGGTATATTTGAAATTGCTTGAAGAGTGTCTTTCCAATCATTTGGCAAAATGCAAGAGGAAGCGTTTTGCCGTCTTCAATCATGTTTTTACCATCTTTATCTCTAATTCCGATGGTAAACTGAACATAACTACGCTGAAGATTGAGAAAACTCTTTTGTAAATTGTATCTCCACTCTAGAGGTCCCTGAGAGGTACCAGAAGAGAGGGAATTGGAAAGTGGGCATTCAACATAACGACTATTTACCACACCAACAGAAGTATCGGGAATGCTAAAAAGGTCAAGTTCGGGTACGGTAGACCGTCTTGACTTGGGATTAATAATTTTTTGCATTATGGAGCGGGAACGAAATATGACCGCTTTTCAGTAGAAATGGAAGAAGAAGAACTGGGTCTTTTGCGGCTACCAAGGCCAGTTAGATTGCGAATAGTGCGTCTGCCGGCTCGCTTAAATGCATCTGAAGCCGTAGATCCAGCGATGACGTCACTAGCGATGTTTGACGCTGCCTGCGTGACTTGCTTTCCGATTGGAGAATCAAGAAACGATGGAATCGCTACTCGAAGTCGTTTTACAACTCCTGCAATGCCTCGACCTCTTTGATTACGAATTCCAACAAATCTGCCTCCAGTTTGTTTGCTATGTTGCAATAGGCTAGCAAAATCAACTTTATCATATTCAAAGTCTTCGGAACAATTTACTGCCGACATTACGGCTTAATCTTCATGAAATGTAATGTACAAATGGTAGTTCCGTATTGGAATTTTATAGGCTTTCCGAATGCGTCGTAGATGCTAATTCGAATGCTATCGATGTATTCCTTACTTATAGGAAAATGTTGAATAGGGTTGAATACTGTTGATACGGTAGAAACTGAATCAGACGCTGGAATTATACGTAGTAGCTGAGATCTACAGTTTCCAACTATGGAGGGTTGAATACAATCAGCGTAGACAAAAATGGTAGACAAGTTGTTATTGAAATCAATAGAGTACGTAGCAATGGTCTTGTAATCGACTAGAATATACGATTCCTGGTCGGACTTTGAAGAAAAGCCACATAGGTAGGCAAGTTCGGGTGAAAGCTCTAGACCCTTCAGTACGTTTTTGTTTACAAACACGACAATTCGCTGCAAAAGTGGGTCAAAGTCAAACGAGAAACCATGCTTTGAATATCGTTCATTGGCTTGGCCAAGAGAATAACTTCGAAGGTTTGCTTGATTTGCGATTCTTTTGGAATCTGCTGCATTGGCCTTTTGAATTGCAATAGTCTCCTTGATTAGCTCTTGAAGTTTCTTGTTTTCCTCCACAAGAATATTAGATTGATTTTTGAATCCTTCAATGATATTAGCTGAATTTGTCCGTTCCTCTTTTACGATAGATGAGGTACTCTCTTTTAAAGTTTGGATGAAATCTTTCATGAGGGCTTGAAGTTTCTTGTTCTCTCCGATCCAGCTATCAGTGTTCTGTTTAGCGCTCTTGATAATCTTGGAATTATCAGAATCTGATTGTTTAATCAATTTACTGAGAAGATTATCAGCAATTTCTGCATATTTAGAATCGGTTGAGTCATTCCTATCAGATTTAGTGGAATCATCTTGCTTTTGATTAGTCAAAGAAGGGTATTGTGTTGAAACTGAAGGCGCATTAGTAGATGTTTGCTGTGCAGTGGACGCTGTCGCCTGAACGGATTGGGTTGTAGGCTGTTTCTTAGGAGGAGGGATGTATGCTGCAGTATCTGAGGCAATAGCAGAAGCTACAACTAGAGCTGTTGCTTTCGCTTTTCGCTGCTCGATCTGTATCCTCTTGGCTTCAATTTCTTCAGCAGTTGCTTGTCGAACTTTTCCTGAGGCGTACGCCTGTTGCATTTCTTCTGCCGTCATAGGTTTGGATTCTTCTGTTGGTGCATTTCGTTTACGCCTGTTGTGAGAAGTAGTCGTAGACAGCAAAGAGCCAACAAGTGTAAGCGGATCTCGATAGTTTCCAGGAGGAAGGTAATAATCGATTCTACTTCCTTTCTTGTCGATGGCCGTAAGTTTTAGTGGATCAGGGACATTTTCAAAACTATTCGTATAGATAATTTCTGCAAGTCCGCATTTCCATTTCTCAGTTTTCAGCTTTATGGGTTCGGGTAGTCGGACTAGAAATGACGAGCTGGAGTTCTCTCGATGATCCGGAATGTTGGACGGTAGGGTTATGAAAAATTCCGTCATGCCTGATTGGAAACGGTACGATTAAGGCAAGACAACTGAATAGAAGCCCAAGCCAGAAGGAACGTCTATCGCTGTTAGGAAATAATGTAATATTGACCAGTGACGTAACTATGCAAAGGCAAACGACTGACAACTGAAAGAGAATAAATAGTGACGACCGTTTAACAATACTCGACTGAGTCATTTGAAGACCATGCAAAACGAGAAGTTTGTTATAAAGACTCCTTGCTTGCTATATTGTTCCGGCGCTACTCAAACAGGGAAGACTACATTATTACGAAAGGTTATTGAGAATGAAACTGAATTATTCGATAAACCAATCGAGAGAATAATTTGGTGTTACGGAATCGATACCGGAGATTTACCAAGACATGACAAGATTCAGCTTCATGAAGGACCGCCAGACAAGCAATTGCTTGAAGGGAAAGAACATAAGTTGTTAATTCTAGACGACCTTATGACGTATTATGCCAAGAACAAAACTGAACTGAATAATCTTTTTACACGCGTAGCGCATCATTGTAATTGTTCAATAATCAATATTGTACAATCCTTATTCGCTCAAGAAAGAACAGCTAGAGCTAACAGTACGTACATCTGTCTGACAAGATCGACCGGAGACACACTACAAATTCAAAATTTCGCTCGTCAGCTTTTTCCTGGTAAAGCAAAATTCTTTTGGGAAGCTTATGAGGATGCTGTTAAATCTCAACCTTATGGTTATTTAATGATTGATCTGCATCCAACAACTTCGGATAACAGAAGACTATGCACAAACATCTTTGATAATTCTCTCACGTATTATGTGGAGCGAGAAAAACCATAATAAATTTATTCAGTTGCAATTTTTAATACTTGACAACGAATGATACGAAGGTGAAGAAGAAGAAGACTGTCGGGACTTAGGGTTTTCTTTTGAGTATGTACAAGCAAACGTGAAATATTTACGAGTAATAATCACTAAGATGACTGCAACAGAAACAAGAACATGCAATGTAATAATTATCATTTGAGTAGTATCCATGGTGAAATTGATCGGTTGCCCCATGAACGAAGAACAGTTTGCTATTTGTGATGAGTTTGATGCATGGACGGTACCATTTTGTTTATAAAAGATAACTCGATTTGTATCATCAAACAGGATGCCCTGAACGTTTTCAGCGAGTTTGATCGTGTTGTATGCGTTGACTTCAAGAAGCGATCGATCGTCCTCGATCAGTAAAGTATCCGTTTGATCAATTCTTTCCTCCTTTGAAGGCCTTTGTAAACATTGTTGAAAAGACAGAGACACTAAAGAAAGCGCGTACAAATACATATTGTGACAATTTTACATGAATCTGCAAGATTATATACCGAGTGGTTGAGAATCAAATGAAAACGACCTTAGAAATAGTCGAAATGATGGAAATATAATGGAATATTTTGATGTTTATAAAATCAGACAGATCAGTCAAATCGAGGAAAGGAAACTGTCGATAAGAAGGGAGAGGGAGAGAGTCACCGATCGATTCGTACCACCGACTCCTCCCACCTCGAATCTACTCGACTCAGGGGAAAACGGCGGAGGATTGTCCACTGATTGATTGTCGGCTGGTACGAAAGGAGGCACAGAGAGAGGAGTCGATTGATTAATTGAACCTGCGCGCAGAGGCCATTAGCGCCTTCTCTCCATTGTTCCTCTTTCGACTCAGCGAAAAGTCATCACCGACTCTTTCCCTACCAGTTGATTAATGACTCTTCCTCCAAAGGGAAATGGAGAGAAAGAATCGCCGCTTGTTGGAAGGATCCATAAAATGAACAGTAAGGAAAGACTATTGACCTATTTCAATCCTCTTTAAAGACTGTTTCATGAAAAAATACATTTATTTTCGAAAATGGGCGGGATTTATTATTGATAGAAATTATCAGTCTGCCATTGTCTGTTCGTAGAGTATGGTCGTTTGTTTATTGTCTCTCTGTAATTTGGCGTGTTTTTTTCGAAAAGGTTCAGTTCGTGCATTATAAAGAGATATCAATATCGATTTTTTTCTGTCTAATCGTCCGGTATCTCTCGATATGCGTTATTATCATAACTAAGATGAAGCAACTTGACTCTGCCTTATGGTCGTTCAACGCGTACCAATGGAACCATTGACTACATCGGTACGTGTTGAACGACCATATATTAGGGTATTTGTTTTCATTCAGCGAACAAGAAATGAATGGACGGAGGTTGACCCTACGTTATGGTCGTTCAACGCGTACCGATGGAATCATTTAACTCGTCGGTACGTGTTGAACGACCATATATCGGGGTCTTTGTTTCATTCAACGGAAAGTAACAAATGGGCGGATCATGTCTCTGCATTATGGTCGTTCAACACGTACCGATGAAATCGGTACGTGTTGAACGACCATAATACTACT
>LS494433.1:10663-24527 GCA_900490845.1 Pristionchus japonicus | reverse complement strand
CCGATGTGTTGATTGGAGGCCGTCTGCGTTAACGCGTATGAGCAAATAACATAAACACGCGAAATTTGAAAGAAAACAGCGAAAATAGGCCAAATAAGGAAAATATAGAATTGTGAAATTACGGTAGCGTGCATCCACACCATGGTGTGATTCACGAAACCACACAATGTTCAATACAACGGCTTGTCGAATCACTGTGCAAAGTCCCAACCACTGGTTGGGGAAGTTCCGAAACCAGTGGTTGGGACTTTGGTTTACCAGTGGTTGGTGCAATGGTATACCAGTGGTAGAGGCAATGGTTTACCAGTGGTAAACAAGGGAGCGGCAAAAGGCCTAATCAATCGATATTTGCATGGGTTGCCCTAGGGTTGCAGGTTCGAAATCGAAATTACCGCGCGAGACTCCCTCCCCCTCTCTCTCGATCGGTAAATACCGCACGAGCGAGGCGATATGCAAAGAGGGTGCGGTAATACCGCACCGGTGCGGTATTACCTCACCGGTGCGGTATTACCGCATCGAGATTGGAGGAGGTAGATCAGAGAGCCGAGGGAATGCGATAGTGACTTGCGCCGCCGGCCATAAAATCGTTCATTTTTATCGTACCATTTCCAGATTGAAATGACTTGATGTTTGGATCATGGCCTATATTTTGTCTGAACAAACCTAAGCGATCCAAGTTACAGCGAATTAGCCTCCTCTCGATTTAGGCCAATTCGGGCGGTAAAAGCGGCATTTCGCCAGATTTTCTTTTCATTTATCTTTTTTTGCCCTAGTTGAGATCCTACTAGTATCTGTAACTTATACATGAATGATTTTATAGCCGGCGGCGCGAGGCACTAGCACATTTCCTAAATTCTCTGATCTATCTCCTCCAATCTCGATGCGGTAATACCGCACCGGTGCGGTATTACCGCACCCTCTTTGCATATCGCATCGCTCGTGCGGTATTTACCGATCGAGAGAGAGGGGGAGGGAGTCTCGTGCGGTAATTTCGATTTCGATCTCGAGCCGGCAACCCTAGGTTGCCCCATACCGTAACCGAACCACGCTTGGCGGGACCAAGCGTGGCCGATCATATCCAAAAGACGGTCCACCGAGACCGTAGTGAGCCGGACGCCGTTGCGTGCGCTAGGGGGCTCTGTGGAAGGCTGATAAAGAGGCCCTTATAGGCATGATCCGTTCTAGACGCGACGGGTTTGCGACCATGGTTTACCAGTGGTTAGGGGATTGGTTTACCAGTGGTAAGGAAGGTAATGGTTTACCAGTGGTTGGGACTTTGGTTTACCAGTGGTTTGCCCAAACTCCGCCCACTCTTTATGGTTTACCAGTAGGGTTCTCTTGTTGGAATCAATTCCGGAATTCCAATAACGAGAACAACGGAGTGACGCAATTCCATTCGTTCCATTCTCCTCTCACCCTTGCGGTGAACGGAATTCCATTAGTTATTGGAATTCCATTTACCTCATTTCCCGAGTGACCGGGCAGATTGAACGGCTTGGATCAAAATGGAATTCCATCGCCCTAGCGGAATTCCATTTAGAGATGAATTCCAATAGCGAATAAATTACTAGTGGTTACGAGAAACCAGAGCTGCCCATATCAATTGAAACATACCTGGATCTCCTCATCGTCACCCTCCTCCTCTGCCTTGGGTGCAGCTTGTGCATCCGGTGCAGCTGCAGTAGCTGCTTCTCCCGCGTCTCCTCCCGTCGGTGCGACTGCTGCAGCATCCGGCGGCGAGTCGGCGGGCTGCGAGTCGCTGGTCAGCGTGATCTCGGTGCTGGAAAGCGAAGGGATTGCAACATGATTAGACAATTGTGAGATTTTTTTAGTCGCCAAGATCTACCGCATGCTATTGAACCTGTCTGGTTGGATGAGAAATTGTGGTGCGCTCGCACCACCGAATTCCCAAGTGGGAAATTCGCAGAAATTAACGAAAAAGCAAAGTTTTCTATTCCTATATTCTCTCACTCCTGCTCAACATGACTGCTAGGCGTCTGCAACTCTTCACTAGTACCACCGAATCCACAACGTAATCGCGTGTTTGCCCCAAACGTCAATGCACCCACTTCCTCTTCGTCTTATGCGCCTCTAACACCTCAAATCCCCTCTATATTTGCTCGTTTTTTTCTACTACGGTGCAAAGAAACCCTGGTGGACTCTAACTTTCAGCAACATTATCAGATTAGCTCACTTCATCTTCTTCCGGGCCATCCTTCGTGCCCCCAGCAGCGGATTCGTTTTAAAAGACACTTTTTGAAAAAGTGAAAATATTCTTGGCAAAGTGGAAAAAATCGATCTCCCTCAAAACTGGTGTGCAGGTAGTAGGGATGCCGGATCAAATACCAAATGCTTTGGTTTGTAGCCTCTTGTGGTTTCCCCGAACCAAATGTAGGCGAGAGATCGCACTCTCTCATCCAAATATTTGGTTTGGGGGATAAGAAAACCAAATATTTGGTTTTTGAACCAAATATTTGGCACTTCTAGCATCATTTTACTTTGTTTTTGTGACTAGCTTCCTGCGGAAGCTGCGCCCTCCGGGGGCGCCTGCCGCGGGCTGGGGCTCGCTACGCTCGCCCCCTTCGCGCTCCCCTACAGTACCCCTCTGTGTATTAGGGTTGGCAAAATGAGTCCAATCGAGAGTTCGGACTCAATTGAGTCCCAACGTTCGGACTCACCAGATTCTCGGACTCTATAGAGTCCAGACTCTGGAGAGTCCCAAAGTGTTTCAGTTCGTATCGATGCCGTTTTGCCGTTTTCATCCTCATTTGCATAATCACATGCCCCGAATTTTGAATAGATTGCACTTGTATCGCTCATTCACTGCGGTGCTATCTATGAGTCTCCGTAGATCGCTTGAACATCGTGCTAAGAGAAAACTTTCAACAGAGACTACGATTCATTTTCCATGACTAAGCTACCAAGACTATAGAATTTTTGCTATTTCCAAAAACAGCGAAAAATGAAAACGTATTTCCCTTGTACGTTGACTCAGTGGCTTCATATTTCGAAGGAACATGCGCGTCTTCCATACTTACCTACGCAAACCGGAAGTTCGCCCAAATCCAAAAACAAAGAAAGTTATGGCCGAAAAACTATGGTCAATCGATGCTACGTGTTGGCCTTGTGCAGTCTTTTGGTGTTGTGTTTCATTGTCGATACAACGCTTGCGAACAAGTGCAATTCAAGGACAGTTGAAACTCAACGCGAAATGAGCGGTAGAATGATGCGGAATGAGAAAGGGAATCGCCTCTGTGAGAACCAAGACCTCCCCTCCATGGGTTTTATAGTTATAGTAACCCTATTGCATTTGCTACCGTAATCCTGCCTCACACTCTGTGTTACGATGAATTCGAATAATGCTGGAATGCATTCATGTCGACCCTAGTAGACATGCAAATGACTCATGCAAATGGGTCGACATCACCTCTCTCTCATCTCATGCAAATCAACTGCCAGAAAATACATACATCACAAAAACAATGAAGAAAATCATCAAAATATTGAATATCTCCATCAATTATCGATCTTCGGAAACCAAATATTTGGTTTTCAGACCAAATATTTGGTTTCTGAACAATGGGTTATCCCTGAAAACCAAATACGCGCGAGAGAGCGCGGTCTCTTCTATCAAAAAAACCAAATATTTGGTATTTGTATTTGATCCGGCATCCCTAGCAGGTAGTACTCACCGAGTGTTGCTCACCTGCAGCTTACGGAATCACCTGGGTCACTCTCCGACGAGCGGTGAAGTATGTTTCATTGAAACGTAACCCAGCCGACTTTGCGATTTCGCAATCGTTTCGAACAAGCGATGGTGCAAAAATGCACAAAATTCAGGTGACCATACACACCAAGTTTCATCCCGATCACATTCAAACTCAACGAGAAAAATCAATTTTTCGAAAAATATTTTATATTTTAAATTGCAGCTCATTGTCAGCGGGGAGTTATGATAACTCGCTTTTTTATTTCTTAAATTGAAAGATAAACTATCCATCTTGCTCCCATAGAAAAATGAACGAAATTTAAAAATACGTATTTAGCCAATTTTGGCAAAGAACGCGCAAAACTTCGAATAAAGTCAGTCCTTGATAGGCCAAACTACCGTATCCAAAATTGAACAATGGCTGCGGGTCGACAACGCAAAGTAGGTTGATCTTTTCTTCAAGACTGTGAATGACTGTAAGACTCAATGAGTCTAACGTGCCTATTGAAAGTATTTTTGCTTCAATTGTGTATTTTTTTTAAAGTCAGTCCTCGATTCAGATACGGTAGTTTGGCCTATCAAGAACTGACTTTATTCGAAGTTTTACGCGTTCTTTGCCAAAATTGGCTAAATACGTATTTTTAAATTTCGTTCATTTTTCTACGGGAGCAAGATGGATAGTTTATCTTTCAATTTATGAAATAAAAAAGCGAGTTATCATAACTCCCCGCTGAGCTGCAATTTAAAATATAAAATATTTTTCGAAAAATTGATTTTTCTCGTTGAGTTTGAATGAGATCGGGATGAAACTTGGTGTGTATGGTCACCTGAATTTTGTGCATTTTTGCACCATCGCGTGTTCGAAATGATTGCGAAATCGCGAAGTCGGCTGGGTTACGTTTCAATGAAACATACTTCACCGCTCGTCGGAGAGTGACCCAGGTGATTCCGTAAGCTGCAGGTGAGCAACACTCGATGAGTACTACCTGCACACCAGTTTTGAGGGAGATCGATTTTTTCCACTTTGCCAAGAATATTTTCACTTTTTCAAAAAGTGTCTTTTAAAACGAATCCGCTGCTGGGGGCACGAAGGATGGCCCGGAAGAAGATGAAGTGAGCTAAAAAAGTGCCTTTTAAACACTAATTTTGCCATCAAGTCACCCAGCCTTGCCACTCACAACATATTGTTTAACAACGTGAACTATTCGCAAATTTTATGCTTCAGAATGATCATATTGACCCACTTCATCTTCTTCCGCGCCATCCGTCTTGCCGCCGCCAGCAACGGGTTCGTTTTCACCACTAATTGTGTTATTAAGCGTTCCAGTCGAGCTTTTCACGACACATTCTCTAACCAGAATAACACTTCGCGGCGAATTTTGTGCTTCAGAATAATCATAATTACTCACTTCATCTTCTTCCGGGCCATCCGCCTTGCTGCCGCAAGCAACGGGTTCGAGCTCGAGGCGGGTTCGTCTTCTGGGAAGAAATGCTGATTTGGGAGTGAAAGTAGTTGAGCACTTTTTAAACTGATGTAACTCCTGAGCCAGCAAAGGTCTCAGACAGAATCTGAATCTGACAGAATCTGACAGATATTTCGAGAGCTAGAGGCATCAAAGAGTAAAGTGGTAAAAGAGCAAAATGGTACCACCTGTTCGGATAATAATAATAATAATTATTATTATTATCAAAGTGATAGATCCTCACCCGCATCTCCTCCCTCCTCTCCTCCATCCACCATCATAGGTTCGTCCGAGGTCGACGCTCCCTCCTCCTTCACGCCCTCCTCCGTCTTGACCGTCTGCAATATTAAAATCAGTTTGCGGTTCCCGTTTAACCGTATGGGCTTAGCGTTCAGAGTAAGACAGTACTTCAATTACCCTAACCCTAGCGTATTCCGAGACCGCATCACTAACCGACCTTCTTGCTCGTCTGCTTCTCCTTGAGCACCTCTTTTAGCACCATCTACCAGCGCTGAGACTACCGTATCCTACAGTACTCCTACCGTATCGTAAGTTTCAAATGCTCAGCTTTGACAATACTGTGATTAGCAATTTCGCAGCTCGATTTCGCAGCACTTGACGACTGAATCGCTCGGAACGAAAAAATTCCAGTTTTGTCGCTCGTCAGTTTTCGTTCAATTTTATTAATTTTTGAGCGTTTCGGTTTAACAACTGGTTTTCAATGGACGCAGAGTCATGGAATCTATCCTCTCTGATGCGAAACGTTGGATGAAACGGCTGATAGAAGCCTTGTAACACCACCAAATGAGTGATAAACTGCTCAAATCAAGAGTATGTACGAGGGAGCCAAGCAATTTGCCAAAATATACATTTAGAAAAGCGCCAATGTAGTAAAAACACGAACAGCAAGCAAAAACGTATTTCGAAAAGGGGCGGAGTTTCAGACCGATTTTTGTGCGGCTGCGTGAAACATGCCGCACGCTTTCCGGGGAACGACCTGTACGGATTTTGCATTGCCGGAACTGTTTATATTCTTACGATACCCTCCTTCTCAATCATCAACTAACTTTTTCTCTCTACAATAATCCTACCGTACCCTCCTTCCCCAATCGCCAACTGACCTTTTCGTTCTGCAGTATCTCTAACATACGCTACCGTACCCCTTCCCCAATCGCCAACTGACTTTTCTTTCTACAGTATCTCTAACATTCGCTACCGTACTCTCCTTCCCAATCGCCAACTGACTTTTTCTTTCTACAGAATCCCTACCGTACCCCCATCCCAATCACCAACTGACCTTCTTGCCCGTCTGCTTCTCCTTGAGCGCCGCCGCGAGCACTAATCAATTCTCCTACAGTATCCCTATCGCAGCCTACCGTACCCCTCCTCTCAATCACCAACTGACCTTCTTGCCCGTCTGCTTCTCCTTGAGCGCCTTCGCGAACGCGTCCCTCTCCTATTGCTTGAGTGACGCGTACCCGCCCATATCTTCCGGTTTGCCCTGAAAGTTATTGATTGATAACCGTAATCTACCGATCAGGAACCGCAACCCGCTAGTCGATTGACTACCGTATCCTATCGATCGATTGACAAACCGTACCCTACTCTGCAGCTATCGTACGACTTGCATTACAAGTCATGTGACGTAGCTTAAACGATCCGATCGATAACTATTGGCCATCTACCGTATCCCGAAAACCAATCGCAAACTGACCGTGTAGACGATATCCAGCTCCATGAGGCACTTCAGATGGTGGAATGCTCCTCTGCAAACGAGTCAATGATAGATGAGAGGAATATTTTTAGGCCAAGAAATTCATTCTAATTGTCTGTTTGGACACTCTACGCAGAGTCACCAATCTCTGGGGCATCAAAGCGACGTTACTTTCAATGACTGCTAGTTGAAAGCAGTGAGAAAATCACATCGTACCACTCAAAGCAATTCAAGTTACCAGTCTTTCTATTTTTATCTAATTAATTAACTTAATTAATTAATCAATTAAACACCCACTTGCAGAAGTACTTGGCCTCGTCCTTGTTCACAAACTCCTTACACGTGCCGCACTTGCCTCTGGAAATAAATTGATTTCCCAATTTTACAAAATGTAAAACATAGCAACTTTCGTGCCTCTCGATTCATACAAAGGTGACAAGATTCGTCGCATCCAATTGTACCATAGATTCTAGCTGAATACACCACTTTACATCGGTTTCAACCATTACTTGCTAGCATACACAGGTACCCTGACTACCGTAATCCACTAAACTACCGTACTTGGCGGTCTTGGCGTGCTCCACGCGGCACCCTCCCAGTCGCTGCTCCTGCGGGCCCGAGGGTGTCAACTGCAATTTCATTGATCGATTATCGATTGAATACTCATAGCTACTTTATCCTGCTACTCAAGCTCGTCACCCCGACGCTTCGAGTGCGCATTCTATTCTTAAGACCGGATTCATCTAAATGGATTTCACAATTTCGAAGCGTTTTGTTTCCTTTCAGACACTCTCTAGCGAGTCAGAGGCGAGAGAGTGGGTGAATTGGAGAGACGACGACCCCTCATTCTTCACTTTACTCACCTTCCTCGGCCCGTTGGTGAACGTGTCTATCTGCTCGCGTATCAGCTCCTGCAATTTGAATTCAATTAATAATTTAAATATTTTAAATCAAGTCTAACGACATCGCTGCTTTGCTCTCTCCGTATCAAACTATGGAGTCTGCGGGCATTAGTTTGCCATCAATACTTACTAATGACACACGTTGATCCGTTATTATGTTTCCAATGATCAATCTGCCCCGTCAAACCTTTCTCGCCCTGCCGAACCACCGTACCTGATCATCCCACTTCAGCCAGCTCATTCCTCTGATCGCCGCCTCCGTCACGCCCAGGCCCTTGGCCTTCATCGCCACGAAGAAGCACGCCGAGTGGTACCATCTGCGAAGTAGGCGATTACGGTAGGTTGGGCGATCGAGAACTGTGTTTTCAAAAACCGGTAGCAAGTCACTACAATAATCACAAGAAGAAGCTCGCAGAGTGATACCGTCTACAAGTTTGGAAGGGGGTTACGGTAGGAGACGGTCGAGAACTGATCGTATTAACGAGAACTGATTATATCATTGGGAGTACTAGAGCTACAGTACCTGTCCGTGTAAGAATCGATCTTAAATTCCGACTACCGTAACCCTACCGTATCCCGACTCACTATACAGTACCTGTCGGTGTGATGGCCGTTGACGCACTCGCGGTGGCCCAGGATGACCCCTTCCTAAGAATGCTTTTGTTGTTGTTTTTTTTTGTTCATTTTTTTCATATATGTTTATATCATTAAAATTATTTAGTAGTAGCACTAAAATACTCACACGAATGAGGCAAGAAACTATCTGCTAGATTATGCGATCGAGAACTGACGAGATTAGGAAAAGAAAAGTCGCCTCACCACCGCCGGAGTGCGCATGCAGTGAGTGCAAAACGTCTGGTTGTCCTTGAGGTATTCTGCAATTCAGGTTTATATTAGATTTTTAGAACAATTAGGCATCATAGCCAGCCATACTTGACAAATAAATCAGGCCAAAAAAATTAATCAAATAAAACCACACCACTGAACCTGAAACCCCTGCAATTCATGTTTATATCTAGAGAGGACAGCGTCCGTCATAGTGAAGTGACGTGGTGTGTTTTCAAAAGACAGAAACATTCGATTATCACGAACTGACTACTTTTTCTTCGCCATTTTTGTTTATTGGTTTATAGGTATTACTGCTGATCAACTGTTATTTCTTTGATGGCAAATACATCATAGCTCATGTATCTAATCTCTGAAACCCTCATGATCCGCTAATCTCATGGTTAATTGCTGATTTCGTCATGATCACTTTTGCCGCTGAATGGTTTTGGCTCTGTCCTGGCTATACTCGCGCTTCCCATTTAAATTCACTATGTTTATTGTGAAGCCATCATCACTAGCTCCACGCTCGTCATCAGCTTTCGCCAAAATACCCGTTCGGAAATAGTCAAACCTTCGCCTGAATGTCGTGCGTTGACTATTGTTTTAATCTTATGTAGCGTCCATACATAAAGATCTTCGTTCTCTAACTCCATTGAGGAAGTGATTGTACTTATAAGTGAACAGATGATTTTTTGAAAGAAAAAAATAATCAAAATGATTAAAAATAGCGAAAACAGCAAAAATAAAATATTTAGTCTGACCCAACTCTAAACACAACTAGCAACCTTCGGTTGCTACGTTCTACGCCGAGTTTTGTTTTGAGGTTAACACGCACATCGCTTGAATTTCAAGCCTGCATCCTCCTTTGCAAAAGGCTCGTGAGGCTAAGAGCGATCCGAAAAAGTTGCGATTCCGCCACTTCGTGGCTCCATCGCAACTTTTTTTTGGATCGTTCACTTCGTGGCTCCATCGCAACTTTTTTGGATCGCTTTAAGCCTCACGAGCTTTCACAAGCACATCGTAGGTGAAGCTGATCTAACGCCGAGGATGTGCATTAGGATATTTCCAATTTCTAAGCCGAGTGGCATTATGGGTTACGATCGGCGCCGAAACTCTCCTACCTCATTTCGGCGCCGAAATGAAATCGGCTCTCCATTTCGGCGCCGTAATGCCGATTCCGTTTAGCCAACCCTATCGCCCATGTGATTTGGTTGAGTTTAAGACGAAAACAGAGTGAAAAGTAATTTCATCATATTGCGTCATCACTATGAATTATGCAAATTTTTGAAGAAAAAAACTCACGAGAAGTTGTGTGACGAGTCGCTCGAGTGGTTTGATTGAGTTTCAGAAGAAGAAGGCACACAAACAGAATTCTTAATATTGCGTCATCACTATGAAATTTATGCAAATTTGAAAATTTTAGTGAGGCCCAGTTGTTTGGTGGTTCACCCGAGTGATTTGGCTGAGTCTCAGACGGAAACGGCGCGAAAAACGGTTTATTGCGTAGTGATGACGAAATCGAAAAAATTGCATAATTTGGAAGGGCAAGTTTAGTGGAGTCGATTGGTACAGGGCATAATCTCGTGCGATCATTTTGAGCTGAGATATGAGCAAAAAAGTGAGAGCGTGACGGACACACAGACAAAGGGACAAAGTGACAGACAGACATCTTGACATTTAATTATAGTATGAACTCTAACCTCGGCATACTGTAAAGTGACGTCTCGAGTTTTGAATTTTTAAAATGCCGTATTTTTGTTATTGCGCATTTTAAAAATATATTATTGTTATATTATGTTTCAGCAGTATCAATTGCATAGGTGGAATACAATGAAATATTTATTTGGTGCATTTGGAAATAAGCCACTGTCCTCTCTATTTATATCTCACTTTTCGAACCTTTTTTGACCAACTTGCAACCGCTTTTCAACGCAAGCTTTAAGGACCAGAACCGTAACGAAAAGCATGCCACAAGCTAGGCGTAATAGATATAACTAGGCAAAAAAAAACAGTGAACATGTCGAAAAACTCACTCGTTGCATACGGGAGGTTCGCCCTACTCCTATCTGACCCGTCCATTCTCGCGGTTCTGGAGAACCCTCAAAACGACAGAAAAATTCACTTATCAGAACTGAACTCAGTTATCGATCAATTTTCACTTCCGAGAGTGTTACGGTATTCAACTGTCGTAAACAGATTCAAGCTCAACACAATTCTGCGATATTCAAAACAGAAACACTTTATTCACAGGATGTTATGTTATTCGGGTTAGTTGTATGTTTAAAAGCTACGAGCTATTTGTAAGGCACATTGCAAAACAGGAGTGATATCACAGTGAACAATTCATGTGAAATGCATCTAAAACATGAGTATTGCACTCAGATCTAATAGTGGACCCGTATTCTACAGGTTCTATATTCAGTACAATCGATCCTACCGATCGTTATCGATACAATGCAAAGCAATACAGTAATTCTACAGTCACAATGGATATTATAGTACATTAGCTAGAGCATAGGCGATCAATAATCGTTACAGAGCATGTTACAGTGTAACCAATCGATATCTACCGTACTAAACGATCTTCGCATACTCAAACCCGCTCTCCCGTGCGTGCAATTCGAGAAACTTGGCTGTCAGGATGGGCAGCGGGACGGTTGCTGCGTGGAAGAGTGAGTGCGAGTCGAATGTGAAGTAGAAGGGCACGAAATCGTGCAGTTCCAGCGAGACCTTAATTAGGCTTAATTAATTAGCTAATTAGATAATTAATTAAGGAAACCAAGCATTGAGAGATTGAAAAAGGAGGTTGGCAGTTGCAATGCCACTGCAAATACACTGCGCGAGTGCCTTATCTGATGGATGCGAGTGTCATCCATTCGCTAGCAAAATCATGTTTCACCACACCCTCACACAGCAAGTTATGGAGGGGAGAAAGGTTCATTTGCGTGGCGGCGAGAGTTTCGATTCTAATCCGCTCCCTCACTATGACGACTCTCGAGTCACCGAGTCGGTTGGTGGAGAATGACCTCTATCTCACTCATCCCTCCTCTCATCTCACACTCGGGTGGTCGGTATCTCTCAGAATGACACAGTCTCGTCTCGATCGAGTCAAGTGAAACACATTTCAAAACTCTAGCCGACAAATTAATGTGAATCTTATCAAAGAGCATTTTCATTTTTCTGCGCAACATAGCTCAATTCAGTCGAATTCTGCCAAAAATTAGCTGTTTTACACACCCCAGAGCTATCTCCTCCTCGGAGGAAAGAGCTAAAAATATGCAACCGGTGCAGAATTTTTGCCTGACCTCTTCCGCACAATCTGAGTCCGGCCGATTTTTGATTTTCGACCTCATTCAGTAGCAACGCTCATGAATTTATCAAAAACATGCTATAAATGACGAAAAACGATCGTTTTGCTCATTCCAGAGCTACCTCCTCATAGGAGGAAAAATCTATGAATATGGAGGTTGTGCAGAAAGATGAATAAAGTCTTTGCGCACAATCTGAGTCCGGCCGATTTTTGAATTTCGATTTCATTCAGTAGCTACATGTAAAAACAATCGATAAACCTGCTCTAAATTCACATTTCACGCCGCGCATCCCTCTCGTTCGATGCGGAATGAATCGGCCGAGCGCCGCCACGCAAATGAGCTTTCTTCCCCCCTTTGACTTGCTGTGCCTCATAGCCTCTCCTTTGCGCTAGGCTACAATATTCTGTCAGCTTCCTGGGTAATAATAAAATAACCTATTCATTAATTAATTGCCTCATTAGACCTACTAATCACCTGGCGCATCATCAGCATAATTAATTAATTAAGCCAATTAACAACTAACAGCCGCAGTAGTCCACGCGAGCACGAGCAGCAGCTTGCAGCCGCATGTTTATCATACAAACCCCTTTAGACACAAAATTACCATCTAATTTGATACACTAATTAACTAATTAATTTAATTAACAACTAACCGCCGCCGTAGTCCACGCCAACATGAGCAGCAGCATGCGTTAACCGCACGCCATTAACAGAACATGCCCTAATTAGCTAACTCATTAGACTTATTAGATCCACTAATTAACTATTCAACTAATTAGCCAATTAACAACTCATCGCCGCCGTAGTCACGCGAGCACGAGTAGCAGCATGAACCCGCATTTTTACCAATTAACTTGCTAGTTAGTCACCCATTTAGCTTTTACATTGCTCACCTCATCGTGGTGTAAGGGTGGTCCACAACTCTCTATTGCTACGATTGTTGCGCTAACGAGCAGAAAGCTCACGCAGTACACAGGCCTAGCAAACCCATGTGCACTGGCGGCCTTCCCGAACCCCTGGCTCGGACACGGAGAGTAATCAGAGCACCAACCTGGCTACGACGGTTCCTCATAAGAGCCCGAGTCCTCCGCGCCCCCTCCCTGTCCAAGTACGATGTCGTTTGAGACAAAGGGGGCAGGGCCATCCAATCACGGAGAAGCGCTCAGGACATCTACAAGGCACCCCCGACCAACCAAGTACAACCCGACACGACCGCGACTTACGGATCTGTTCCCTCAACGCAAGGACTCTCGCATCGGAAGCCTCCGTTGCCACCCTCGAGCATGCACTTCAAGGAATACGATACGACATTGTATGTCTACAGGAAATGAAGACCCACTCCCTCACAGAGTGTACCCTCTCGGACGGCTCCTTCCTAATCCGCGGCGCAAAGGTTGAAGGAAAGAACGTCGGAGGAGTTGGATTCCTCATCCATCCCCGACTGACTTTCTCCATCCTCTCCTACTCCATCCTCTCTCCTCGTCTCGCTGTACTTCGCATCCGACTCGGTCGATCCTCCCTCTCGCTCATCTCCGTCTACGCGCCAACCTCAGCTGAACTGTTAGAGGAGAGACAGAGCTTCTTCGAAGATCTCGCCTCCCTCTATGAGTCAGAGAAGAAGTCCTTCTATCGCATGGTTGCCGGAGACTTCAACCTCAGAGTGGGGAAGAGAAGAGACGGCGACTACCGGACTGGCCCCTTCCACTCGGACCCGCACGGTGATCCGGATGATCTACTAACAAGGGAAGCACCAAAGTTGGGGTTAACAGATCTGAACGAGACCGATGTGGGTGGGAAGGGTTAGGGGAGGGATGATCGAAACCGATTTCAGAAGTTGCTGAGCGATCGTTTCCTGGTCAGAAAATCGATAATTGATTTGTGTACGATTTTGTGTGCTCGCGATCCCAAGCTAGGCGTCGAGTTCTAATCGCTAGGGA
>LS494393.1:303109-321778 GCA_900490845.1 Pristionchus japonicus | reverse complement strand
CCCCCCCCCTCTAGCCACGCCCCCTCCTAGCTCCGCCCACTCACTTGGTCTGCGGCCTATTCACCCTCTTCTTCTTCTCCTGGATCTTCTGTCTAACTTCCTCCATCTTATTGAGATCGCGTGAGAATCGACGCGAGTCGTCCTCGAAGTGCTGAAGGGAATCGATAATTACAGTGACCTACCGTACCCCAAACTGAAGTTATCGACAACTGACGTATTTGCCAAACTCTCTTCATTCTGTTGAATGAATTTGTTCATGAAAGGACGACCACTATCAATCAATAATCAATACTCACCGTATCCGGTCCATCCAATTGAAAGTCGGCCAGCAACCGTTCCTTCTGCTCCGTAAGCTCGGCGATTTTTCGGTCCTGCAGAGAGAAAAGTCAGTTATCAATCGACGAAAGTCGATTATCGATCGATCAATTACCGTACCCTATCGTACTTCTCCCGCTGGAGGCCCTCGATCTTCTCGTTGAACGTGTGCGTCATCGCGTTCTTCATCCTGCAACGAAACGGTATTCTACCGTAGTCTGGGAAGTACAGTATCCATACTGAATAGTAACCTTAACCTAATATCGTACCCAGAAGCTACCATATTCCCACTGTACCTATCCGCCCTTTGCTACATCAGAGTGAAGGTACCGTATCCCTACCGTACCCCGATGTTATCGTAGCCCCACCGTACCTATCGGCCTCCTCCGCTCGCTTTTGGTATTCGTTCAGCGTCGCTTCGAGCTTGAGGATCATGTCGTCGCGAGACTTGAGCTGCCATCTGAATAAGTGAAGTCACCGTGACCACTTCGATGTGTCAAAATCGCCGGTAGAATTGAATTCGACAGAGAGCAAGAATCGAAGATTTTCCCACAACAATAGGGTTTCACGCTTGGTTTCAAGTGAGTTTCAAGAGCGCTTTGTAATGGAATTTAGGCGTATTTGAGCAATGATCTCGGCTTTTCGCGTTGTCGAAAAAAACTATCGTATTCCGAATGTGTGTGCTATTTTCTGGGTTAGGGAATTTCACGTAATTCATAGCACACAGCTCTAAATTCACATCATCCTGAGGATAGCACGATACAGAAGAGATTTTGAGTGTTTTCAAAGGCATCGATTTCGATGAGTAGCTCACTTCAACATCGCGATCAACTCATTGTTCCCTCCCTCACTGGAAGCAGTCGTTGAAGGCGAGGAGTTCTTCGAGGACGATCGACCGATGACGGGACCTGAAATTGCAGAGTGAAAACAGAAGTAAATGGGAGAGAAAATTGCGATAACACAATTCGAAGTATCATGTGTTTCAGCCGTTCTCCAAATTCGGAAAGCATTTCTTGTTTCAGTGATCGCACTTTGTCTACTGAGCAAATAACTTCTCTTGTTGCACCTGTTCCCGCTCATTCGAACATTATTTTTCAAATCTCTTGAGACTCCTAGATACAACTACTTTATTATGAAAAATCATTATGCATGAGCTCCTGGGTAAAAGTGATCTCACCCCCATTGCTGTGTCCTCCATTCCCGTTGCTCGCCTCCTTCATGCGCTGTTCGGATCGGAAGTCCTCGATGATCTGCAATTGACTTTTTTTTCGATTCTGGAGTTGTTCTTCAAAACCTTCACCATTCCCTTCTGCACATCATACATGGAAGCTTTGGAAATCTTCTCAATGGAGGCTTCATAAGCAGTTCTACAGAGCAGTCCAACACAGTTTGATTACCCTACCGCACTCCCTATCAATCAAACCATCGTAAGTTGCACTGTAGTCCGTGATATCGTACCTTGTCACTCATCTGAACCCGCTCCTGGGCCTTTCCCAGTGCCGTTTCCAACACGGCAATGTGCTTCCGCTGCTCCTCCAACGTCGTTGTCTGACTGCCGATTTCTCGTCGCTGCCGCTCGGCGACCATCGAGAGCTCGTCTTCTGGAATCAGAGAGAATTATAGCCTTGTTATGAACGAAATCGTATTTTGATTGTATTCAATTCAGCGGTCACTATTTCTATCTACTATTTCTAAAAGCAATGCTGTGCGACCATCGAGAGCTCGTCTTCTGGAAGAGGACAGTTTCTTGCTAAATATGAGGGCGAAAATCAGTGAGAATTCGTCTGCTCGTCTAAAGTTTTTTTTTCAAAATGTATCGAACGGATCACTGAAACATTGCTTCCGGTATCTATTTAGAGGCATGCTGAAACCTACATGCATACGTTGCGATTCGCATTCCGTCAATGCAACATGGCCATATTTTAAAACGGTTTTTTTTGTTCTCATCTCACTTTGCCTGCTGAGAGCCGCAACGAAAGCACTGAGTTTGTTGTACTCCTCAATCTTCGCAGCAGCTGCCGTCATCAGATGGTGGGCGTGTTGGGATTGGGAGAGCTGGTCGCGAAGGGAGTCACGCTCTTGCTCGACGCTGGAACTATTTCGTTATCGTCTACCTATTATTCACGATTATCTACGACTTCATTGAAGAAGTCTTGCAGTTTTTCACTCTTTTGGTTCAAATGAGGAAGTCAACACCTCAAAATTAGGGTGGCGAAAACGAGTCTCGGGTACCCGCACTTCCGATCTCTCTCGTTCGGGTACCCGAGCGAGGCGCGTTTACAGCCTCACTCTCTGCGGGTGAGTCCTCTGGTTTCTCGTGACCAGTAGGCAACCAGTAAAAGTGGGCGGAGTTTGAGCTGACCAGTAGGCAACCAGTACCCTGACCAGTAGGTAACCAGTAGAGATCTGACCAGTAGTTGACCAGTACTCTGACCAGTAGGCAACCAGTATCTCAACCACTGGTTGACCAGTAGGCCCGGCCGGCACGGCCTACTGGTCAACTACTGGTCAGGGTACTGGTTGCCTACTGGTCAGGAGGGTCGCAAACCCGTCGTGTCTAGGTCGCAGCTTGCCTATGAGGGCCCCTCTCGCAGCTCTAAACCGAGTACCCTCTGGTACCCTCGAGCGCCACTGCGCGCAACTGTTTACGGTCCCAGCAAGGCCGTCTTTTGGATGTGACCGGACCCACCCGCGTGTGGCTTGGTTACTGTATGGGGGAACCCATGCTTCGATCAATCAATAATTCCCGCAATTCCTTCCCCCTCCAACCACTGGTTGACCAGTACCCTGACCAGTAGGCAACCAGTAGTTGACCAGTAGGTAACCAGTACCCTGACCAGTAGTTGACCAGTACCCTGCCCAGTAGGCAACCAGTACCCTGACCAGTAGGTGGGCTACTCCCCACCTACTGGTCAGGGCACTGGTTGCCTACTGGTCACGAGAGGCACTGGTTGCCTACTGGTCCAGAGTCGGATTTACAACCCGCTCTCTCGGGTGAGTCGTTCCGTGCGGGTCGAGTGCGGGTCAGGTGCGGGTCAGGATCTTTCAAACTCGTTTTTCTCAGCTCCTAGTGGACCAAATATCAAATTTTTAGAGCATTGGCTTTGCCATGTTCAGGGCAATCTATAGAATGGTCATTTAAGCCATGATAGCAGTTCTGCAATTCGGCTCTGAGAAGCTCTTGACCCGCACTCGACCCGCACGAAACGACCCACCCGCACTCTCTCTGTTTACAACCTCACTCTCTGCAGGTGAGCCGTTGACCCGAATCTGACCCGCATGGGCTGACTCGAAAGGCGACCCGAAGAGTCGTTTTCGCCACTCTACTCAAAATGTATCTGTATATACTACCTACAGAAAAAAGCCGGAAAAAGGACATGGAACTGTCGTTTACTCACACTTTGATCCTTGTTCAACCGTGCTTTTCCATCATATTTTCACCTACATTTTCCACATCTACGGAAGTTCGCAATAAGCTACAGTACCCTCCGGATTCATAACCTGCGGCCCCAAATATCTAATACTCACACTTTGATCCTCGTCTCGTATGCACTCAGAGCGTGTTTCTCCATCTCCTCCATCCTCTCTTTCTCCCTGAGGAGAGCGTCGTATTCAGCCTCGATTGCGCCGTGCTCGCTTTCTAACTGCAATCGAAATAAAATTTTAGAAGGATTACACTCAGCGGATGTTTCGTTTTTTTTTGTGTACGAGCCCTACGACGATTCACTAAACTTGAAAGTGAAACTGGCGACATCAAGTTACCTTGAAACCTACATCAGCTCTATCTGTTATCATGTATTTCTGCCACCAATCTGATTGTTTTCTGCTTCGTTTTGTAATTCTCTCCTCCTGCATCTCTGTGGAACCCTCTACATCACTCCTTCACTCACCCTCTGCAGCGTATTCGCTTTCGCTGTCAACTTCTCATTGCAAATGAGAAAGTGATATTTTTCAGTTGTTTTACGCATCCGATCTCGAAAGGTAACAGAAGCAGAAAGAATGTTGATAATTTCACAGACTGTTGACGCCTAAGCCATCCGATTTTACCACACCGACTAATTCCTAACGATCCAGGACAACACAACCGTAAGCTCCCACAACGTACCCTCTGCAGCGTATTCGCCTTCGCTGTCAGCTTCTCATTGCAAATGTGCATTTTTTTGAACGTCTCAATCCAAGGAAAAATTAAAATAGAAATAATGTTGATGATTTCACATACTACTGAAGCTTATAGCAAAACATTCAATTTTACCACATTTACTAATGCACCATCCTGGAAAGCACACGCTAGGGTTGCAGGTTCGGGTTCGGTGATCCCGAGCCCCAGTCAGTTCTTTTCCTCTCACTCGAGCACGTGCTCTTTGAGAGAGAAGGAGAGATCAAAACCGACACAAAACCGACTCGGAGTCGGCTTTGAGTCGGCTTTGACCTCGTGATCTACCTCTCCCCTCTCTGCGTCTCTCGTTTCTTTACGCTCTCTCTCTCTCGTCTCTAGCCTCCTCTCTCCCTCGGCCTCAAGAGGTCAAAGCCGACTCAAAGCCGACACCGAGTCGGTTTTGACCTCTCCTCCTCCCTCTTCTCGGACGTGCGCTTGCATACGTGCGGGAGGGAACGAGAGGCCGGTAAACCCGAAACCGAACCGGCAACCCTAGCACACGCGTTAGCTCCCTTACTCACCCTCTGCAGCGTATTCGCCTTGGCCGTCAGTCGCTCCACTTCAGTACGCAGGAAGATGTTCTCCTGCCGCATCGCCTGAAACGTTTTGCATTTTTTTCAAAGATTTTCTGAGTTTCTTGGTTCTCTCGGTTGCTGCCATTTTTTCAGCAAATTCGAAATAGCTGAGACAATTTCGTGATGAGTGACGGAGGACTTCGTTCATTGTGATTTCAAAGTTGAAAATCGCTTATGTTTCAGATACAGCTGATAAAGCGATTGTCACAAATTGTACTGATTTTATCGGTATTGGTATTCAAAACATTATTTGTTTCTCTCCGGAAAGAAATTGCACTTGCCGCCACGAGATGTGACCTCGAGGCACATTTTGAGCAGATTGTGAGGATTCTGGGATTCGAAAGGCACAGAAAGAATGCGAAATTGAGGCGTGCCCAGCAGCCACACCTCGTGACACCACTACCAACCTCCAGCGTACAATCTCTGTATTGTGATGTTCGTTCTCCAGAGTTCTCTCGACACGACCTTTTTGATTTATCGTACTCTCAAAAACGGCCCACCTGCACAGCCTGCTGCAGACTATTACTCGCACTCGCACCCATTGGCACGTATTGATGGTATTGAGGAGATGGTTGGACCATCGCAGAGGGTGGAGGAGGCGCGGAGAGAGGCGGGGGAGGACCTGGAAACAATGATGAATTTTGTTAGCTTGATTTTGCGCTTCATGCACCTTGCCCTTACTGTTAAAAGACACTTTTTGAGAAAGTGAAAATATCCTTGGCAAAATGGAAAAAATCGATCAGCCCCAAAACTGGTGCACAGGTAGTACTCACCGAGTGTAGCACACCTGCTGCTTCCGGAATCACCTGGGCCACTCTCCGACGAGCGGTGAAGTATGTTTCATTGAAACGTAACCCAGCCGACTTTGCGATTTCGCAATCATTTCGAATAAGCGATGGTTTAAAAAATGCGCAATATTCAGGTGAACATGCACACTAAGTTTCATCCAGGTTGCTTTCAAACTCGATGAGAAAAATGAAATTGTTTCATATTTTGTTTTGCAGCTCATCGGGGAGTTAGGGTAGAACCCTTTTTTATTTCATAAATCCGAAGATAAACTATCAAGCTAGCTTCTATTCAAGAATAAAGATAATTAAAAATACATTCTTGGAGAAATTCGACAAAGAACGCGAACAATTTGAAATAAAGTCAGTTCGTGATAGGCTAAACTACCGTATCCAAATTTCATCAATGGCTACAGCTTGGTAACGCAAAGTAATTTTAGCTTTTCTTTATGACTGTGACTGTCTGCAAGAGTCAACGATAGAAACGCGCCTATTGAAAGTATTCTTTCTTGAACAGTGTACTTTTGTGTCGGTTAGACACGTCTATCATGACTCATCTCCTAGCTATCCTAGCTCTGATCCCATCCGCCCCTCTATCCTCTCACTTCGCTCTGATACAATCACACTGATCGCCTGTTACCATTGCCTCTCCAATGCCTGGATAAATCCTTACCCTACCGTGACCTACCGTGACCTACCGTACCTGTCCCCTGAACTACAGTCCCGTCCCTAGCCTTTGTGGGCACCTAATCCTTTCCCACTGAACCGCCTAACCCTAACCCTTCCTTGTCCTTTCCTGCCCGCAAATTGGTGCATCGTGCCAAAACCTCTTAACCCCAAATTTTCCCTATTCACTCTTTGCCTCTTGCCTAATTTACCAACCGTTTTCGTCTCATCCCTACTCATTCTCCCGCGCATTTTCCCCTGTTTCGTAGTCCGCCTTCATTCAACCCTCTCTACATCATGCCCTCCAACATTCATCCTTACTCCTCATTCGTCCCTGTTCCCGACAAAGATCGCCACCGTGACCTACTCAATTTATGTAATGGCGATGTCACTTCCGTTATGTTTCTAGAATCCATTTATTGTGTGCACACTACTCTCAACCTTCTCAGTCAACATTCTATTCCTTCACCATGGGAAGAGTTTTCCTGCCCGCAAAACTTTTGAAAGGTCAGTTCTCGATAGTTAGGAAATTTCTGGAAGGCGCCCGCCTTGAGGGAAACATATCGGGAACTGACTTTATTTCAAATTGTTCGCGTTCTTTGTCGAATTTCTCCAAGAATGTATTTTTAATTATCTTTATTCTTGAATGGAAGCTAGCTTGATAGTTTATCTTCCGATTTATGAAATAAAAAAGGGTTCTACCCTAACTTCCCGATGAGCTGCAAAACAAAATATGAAACAATTTCATTTTTCTCATCGAGTTTGAAAGCAACCTGGATGAAACTTAGTGTGCATGTTCACCTGAATATTGCGCATTTTTTACACCATCGCTTGTTCGAAATGATTGCGAAATCGCAAAGTCGGCTGGGTTACGTTTCAATGAAACATACATTGCCGCTCGTCGAAAAGTGACCCAGGTGATTCCGGAAAATGCATGTGTGCTACACTCGGTGAGTACTACCTGTGCACCAGTTTTGGGGCTGATCCATTTTTTCCACTTTGCCAAGGTTATGAACAAAACTTTTCACTTTCCCAAAAAGTGTCTTTTAAACCTTACTGTACAAAGTGCAAATTTAGTTATAAATACATAGAGGTTGTGTTACCGAGAATTGAGGAACTGGAGACGGGTGGAGGAGGCGCGTAGGCGGAGGGATGGACGGAGGTTACTGGAAAATGAGGATCGTCAACGAGTAAGTTCAGGATTGAATCGAGCTAGTTGACTGCTACATTTGCTAATTCCAGTTTTTGATTTCGTTCGTAAAGCGCCTAGCTTTTCTTGAAAATATGATGAACGGAATAACTTCGAAAGTTCGTAAGTTTTCCATCGTTTGTATCTCAAAAATAGTAAGATCTAGAAACACGGAAAACTTAATGCTTCTACAACTCACTTTCATACGTTCCTCCCCCCGCGAGACAACTCTGCTCGGTGCTCCTTCCTCTCGTGTAGGCCAATCGCCGCTTCTCCAGTGCGGTCGCGGAGGTCCAACTACTGCCCGGGCTAAACAATGAGTGTTGTTGTTTTTGTTGTTGTTGTTTTGATGTTTTGTCTCTTCTAAACAAACAATGCTCGGGGCAGGGTTAGTCTCAACTGATTGTGCTTATCAGTGCAATCACATTTTGGATCCGCAGGACGTTTTCAAATTATTGTGCAACCACTCCCTCGGATTCCTCACTGAAGAAGAATCACTTCCGGTTTTGTTCAAGAGTGGTTTCCGTTTCCACACCGACTCACTGAATATGATGACTATCAACATTTCGATTCAAGCTCTCATGAAAAAATAATGTAGATTTTTGTCTGACCGACCTATCAGTAACATTGAGTGAGCATAATCACCGAAGCATTCATAGTATTTCTGAAACTCATTCTCATTTCCAATACGCGTTGTGCAGGGTTGGCGAATTTGGAATGAGTTTCAGAAAAGGTGTGAAAGGAACGACGATGGAATAGATCTAATCCTCCTTCGTTTTCACGCTTACAATTAAAACAATGCCCGAGAGCTTCACAAAAATATTTGGTGCATTACTGCCATTATGAGTACCACAATATCGCCGAACTGCTTCAGGTCCATAATATTGTATCTATTCCTTCTTTGGACATTGTGGATCTCAAAACTATTCGTTCTTTGCTACCTAGCCAGCCGGATTTTGAACAATTTAGATAGAACTCACCCAGCGACGGGCTCCTTCAGATCTCCTACACTCAACGCTAGGCACTTATTCGCGTTGTAAGTTGAGTAAAGGGTCACTTTTTTAAGCATTGCCCACTGCGTTCCCAACAACAATAGTAACATTTCAACCAGAACTCACCCAGCCACTTGTTCCTTCAGATCGCCCACACTCGATGCCAGACAGGGCTGCGAGTGCGAAGAGGCCGAGTGAAGTGGGGAGGATGAGGGCGGAGCGAGGGGAGTGCCGACGGTCATTGAGGAAACCATCGGGGGCGGGGCGTGACTGGAAAGATCAAGGATCAGACGACAGGTTCCTTTCATATCTTCTACAGCAAGAACATCAGGATTTTGATATCAAATTAGAGCAGCATCTGATGAAAGACCAAAGACCAAAGATCAAAGATCAAAGATCAAAGACCACAACTCACAGCTGATTGTTCATGCTGGGCGTCCAGGCGGGCGGAGGAGGAGGCAGTTGCTGCTGTTGCACCTGAGACGGATGGATATTGGAAAGGGTCAGAGAAAAGCGAGAGTGCATGCAAAAGAGGGAATCGGTTTCCACAAGCCTTACCTGCTGCACTTGCTGCACCTGAAGGATGGGGCATTCGATAAATCTAGCCGGGTGCGAAATGCGAGAGTGCACGAAAAGAAAGAATCCAGCGATTCCCACTGGCCAACCACTGATTGGCGGGAACCCAAACCACTGGTTGAGACACATAATCCATTAGCCGTACCTGCTGCACCTGCAGCATCACTGAGGGCGGAGGAGGAGGCGCGTCGGAGCTGCGAACGACGCCGGTCACCTGAGATTTGAGCTAATTCACTTGTTCTATTGGAGGAGCAAAATCTCAGCAACATCAGTAGTAGTTGGAGTTTGGTTGTTTAGAGTGCAGTTTGAAACATATTGCAACAGTTATTGGCAGGTTGGCAGATTGTGGACTTTCAGAAACTTTATATTCTCAAATTCGATTTGCTGAGAGCCGGCTGGCTGCATCTGACTGCAGGAAAGCGAGTTCGACTGTCGTATTTTCCCCCATTTTCCTATGTTGTTGTTTCAAGAGTTCAAAGATCACACCTCTTGTTGATACTTGTCCAGCATCGCCTTCAGCTTCAGCTCGTCCTATTCTATTTGAGCATATCTACAGGTTAATTCCATATCTATTCAATTTGTAGGCAATGAAAAGCTCTTTGATAATGATATTTAGATATATTGTATCACCAAACTTCTACAACTGTAAAGATCAAAGATCAACCCTCACCTCCTGTTGATACTTGTCCAGCATCGCCTTCAGCTTCAGTTCATTCTCCTTCGTCTCGACGCTCATCTCTTGCATCAGATGCGCCAGCATCCGCTGGTCGCCTGCTAAAGAGAGATTGATTAGTGATCTTTGATCTTTGATCTCTAGATATCAAGCCAATGTTATCTATAGATCAAAGATCAGACTCATCAGAAGCTGATCACGCTGAGAGGGTGATATTTGATCTTTGATCACTGTGACATCGACAATGGTTTCCTATCTGATCCAGTACGTTCCACTGATGAATACTTATTACTAACTTTCATATCACTAGTCTCATAAATACGGAAATAAAAATAGTCTAGTTGTACAAATAGATCGTTGATCTCAAACATGTGAAATCTGCAAAATTATTGCATTGAAGTAAATCAGTCTAGATCAAGCATTATCGATCAAAATTATTAGCAATTCCAAAGAACAATCACGTTCTAACCTTCACTAATGCCGCGGATCATTATCCAATCAATAACCTATCGTAATCACTCAATAAAGCTTCATAAAACTCACCCATGATCGGGTTGACGGTATTGATTCTTCTCGTGGGCTGCTCGCCCATCACGGGGCTCCCGTCACGAACTTGAGGCTACCGTATTCCCTGATTATCGATCGACAATGACGGAAATGGTCGTGGGCAGTGCGCAAAAAGTATGCGAAAAAGGCTCGCGGCGCGCGCTCAGGAATGCAATTTTCAGGTTCGCCCCTATCGTGTCTCTCCCCTCCTTCCCCTCTCTCTATCTCTAAGGTGGGGGAGAGGCAGGGTCAGAGGCGGGCGGAGCCGAAGGAATGTGTAGAGAGGGTGCCGATCACGGAGTGAAAGGAGAGACAGCAGTTGCTGACCGCGACGCGTCTGCCCGGACGCGACGCGGCACCTTTAACTGATCTGATCTGATCAGAGGGTAGAGTGGCGATAGAGCGCGATCGTGTTTGGGAAAGAGAAACGGAAACGTAGTTGGAAAAATGAAATGAGAACACGTGTAAGATAGTTGGTTCACCGCATTGCTACAGTAATCCTTCTGGCATGCTATTACCGAGTGTTGATCACAATTCAATGTGTGAAGATAAATTACTTGATCTTTGTAGTCTTATCTTTATTGGCATTAACGAAAAAACGGGAAGTGATTAACATTAAACATTGTAAAAAAACAACGAGTGAAGTTTGAAACAAGAAGTGTAAATTTGACAATATACCAGAGATCAATGATCACACAAATCTAGCAAGCCAAGTTCGAATGCGTTACCGTATTCTGGGAGAGGGAATACAGTATCGATGAAATGAAAGGGCAGGGTACGGTAATTAGGGTGAGATGAAATGAAAGGGCAGGGTACGGTAATTAGGTCAATTGAATGAAACGATGGGTACGATAATCGGAGTACGGTAGTGAATATCGATTATTGAGTTCAGGGTACGGTTATCAGAGAAGGGATACGGTATCGACTATCAACTAGATGAGAATAATGTTGCTTTTATAGAACATGCCCTTATTCTCCTTCGTGAACTGCGAGTAGGCCGCCTCTAGCTCCTCCTCTGTGAAGGGTGCATTGCCCGCCTCCTGGAAGATCAAAGATCACTATCGTCACATCAAATTTGTGGTATAAATGAGCTCATTTAATAAAAATAAAGAATGGTTTCGATAACTGTTGCTTACGGTAACATAATTTTTCCGTAATTTAATAAATCGATAAGATTACGGTACCTTCTGGACGAACGCGGTGACGTCAGAAACGGGGAGTTCGTCCGTGCCCGCCGTGTCGAACGCCTTGCGGATGAACTTCTTGAACAACTTGTATCTGAAATCATGGCAACCATACTTCAGACACGACTAATATTATTTGCTCGAACGATTTGCTTTTGAATAAAACAAGCAACGTCAATTCAACCGACGAGCTACCTCATTCCAATGCCACAACGCTCCAACTTCAAAATGGTTTATTCAACCTTATTTTGCCTGTATATTGTGTAGTCTACCGTAGTTGTGCTCTACCGTAACAGTCTACCGTACTCGCTACCCTGAATAACTACCGTACCTGTCGACCGAGATGCCCTCCTTGGCAGCCTCCTCGATGGGTGCAGCGGGTGGTGCGGTGAGTGCGGCCTGGCTGGGCGCCGAATCTGCAATTAACGATTGATTTTCGTCGAGGTTGGCCTGTTTAGCAACAACCTTCAATTAAATATAACCAGCAATGGTTTACTGGATCCTGGTAATCACTTACGGGCAATCAGTTAAAACTCATGTGAGAGAGACAACACTACTCACTAATACGCGTAAATAATAAATAAATAAAGACGAGGAAATAAGCAATTAATCATTAATTAATATTTAAAACAATCAATTAGTCAATAACTACGGTAAACAAAGCTTATTGATCGTTCCGTGTTTCGTCATCAATCAGCTGCATAATTAGATCGTAATTACGCGCGAAACTCAGTTACGGTAGACGATGGTTATCGATTAGCTGCCAGGTCAAGCTCTAATGATAGGCGACGTCGATGCACATCCTCTGTTCTCACCCAGCAGTATGCATATCGCGTTTCATCGGGTGATAGAGGCGAGAAACGATGCGAAAAAGGAGCTAAGAAAGAGGTTATCCTAAAGCAATGCAAGATCTTTGGAAGGGCGTGCGGAGACATCAAACTGTTCAAATTCACCAATTGACATCAAAACATGCGAGGATTCTGCGATTGGAAGTAACAAACTATCAAGAATAACAACAATAACAACAACAACAACAACAAAAATTTGAAAAACAACAACAAAAACACTCACCAGAATGCGCTTTCGTGTCCATTACCGCGTCTCCGCCCGACGATAACTTAAATACAGCATGTTACCGACAAAATAAGCACAAATATGGACATAAATCGATCAATAAATGGTACAAAAGAGGCGAAAACAGACGAAATCGCGCGAAAATTGAGCGAAAACTGTTATCAAGAAGTAGTTTTAAGAAATTATTGGTGGAACGATTTAATAGCACTACGGTAGTATGCTCATACACTGGGCACTACCGCCCATGTGCACCTATTGGCCGGATAGCCCGTTCAGATCAATCGCGCGCGCCAGATTGGCTCGCCAGATGTGGGATGCTGTATCGCGTATCGATTATCCTAGTAGTCCCTTACGAGTGAATCCTAACTCACGTGAGGCATACGACACTCGTCGATGGTTATAACCGTGCTAGTCAGCCACACATGCATGTTTCCAGTGCTGAACATGCATGTTTCGGCCCAGACACACGTGTCTCGGAAAAGGAATCGTGCACGATTCATAATCAAATCGTACACGACTACGAACGAATTTGATTTTGCCGAATCTCAAAACCAACTTGATTTTGAAGAATACGAAATCAGTACTGATTTCGTAGAATCTTAAAACGGTACCGTTTTGGTCAGTCTGACTCTTCAACAGATCTGTTCACTAGTCGGCACGCATGCCCCGGTCATTAATGACTGAAGACAGAAATCGTGCACGATTGAAGACAAAATCGTGTACGATTATCAAATCGTGTAAGATTTCGAACAACTTTGATTTTGCAGAACCTTAAAACGGTACCGTTTTGGCCGGTCCGATTCTTCAACAGACAGTGGGAGCATGCGTGCCCAGATCATTAATGACTGTGAACTGAAATCGTGCACGATTGAAGACAAAATCGTGTAAGATTCCGAACAATATTCTGAACGTGAAAACAAATTTTTTGTTTTGAATTTTTTTAAACGGTACCGTTTTGGCCGATCCAACTCTTCAACAGACAGTGGGAGCATGCGTGCCCAGGTCATTAATGACTGTGAACTGAAATCGTGCACGATTGAAGACAAAATCGTGCACGATTTCGAACAGTATTCTGAATCTCAAAAGGAATTTTGGTTCTGCAGAATCTTAAAACGGTACCGTTTTGGTGAGCAGAAACGGTTCCGTTTTGAAGAAGAGGGATTCTTCAGACTCAAAATGGATTCTACACGATTCTTCAAGATTCTGCAAATTGATTTCCCATTGTTTTGGTGATTCGTAAAGGTACCGTTTCAACCGACCCAACTCTTCAACAAATCTGTTGTCCAGTGAATGCAGAAACGGTACCGTTTTGAAGAGAGATTACGAGAAACTTATTTTTTAGGAACTTTAGATTTATCAGACAGTCTTTTTCTACATGATTCTTCAAGATTCTGTTAATTGGATGGAAACCATATACTGTTCCGTCTCGACCGGTGCAACTCTTCAACAGACCTATCCCTCAGTCGCTTCTGCCAAGACACGCTTGTCTCTGCCGAGTCACTAATGAGTGAGGAGAGAAATCCAGAATGATTGAACATCATCTTTTGATACTAACTCTTGCGAATCTACAAATCGTCGATACTAATTGCAGAACTAACCAAAGCGGTATCGTTTCAGTGAGCAGAAACGGTTCCGTTTTTACCAGTGCAACTCTTCAAAAGATGTATTGTCCAGCTATTGATGGCTTGCAAGTTATGCATGGCTCAGTATCGAATGGAAGCAAGGCACTAGTGGCTAAAGAGCAAACGATACTATTTTGAAGTGGAAATAAGTTTTGCAAAAGGATTAGTTTCTCCATAAAATAAGTTGACTGTAGCACGAGCTATGTTCTATTCAATTCAAGACAAGCATGGCTCGTATCCATAGTTGTGTTTTCATTCCGTATCAGCTCTTTATTGAAGACTTGTGAAGGCAAAGCCTCTCTGGTCAGTTCAATACATTGCTGAAATTTCAATGTCAAATACGTCAAAAGAAATGTTCATCGTCCCCAAAATTAGGATGCATTTCGATCAATCGTCGTCGACAGTCGCCCACATTCACAGAGAATGACTCAAGTCGGCCAGTTGAAGAACTAGCTTTCAGCTAATTTCCAGTCCAGTGCACCATCAATAGTTCACAAGCGAGTTTATTTCATTTCAAATTATGGATCAAACCAAACTAGACCGAGAATATCAAAATTACGCCAGCATAGAAAATCGAGATTAAAACTCTGCATTCAACAGTAAAAACTGAGATCTTATTCGAGATATGAGGTGGGACTGATATGCAACAGGTGGGGAGCAACACAACGGGAAATCGATTATTGAGAGACAGGGTACGGTAATCAGGGTGGGGATACGGTATCGATTAGATAAGCATAATCTTCTCGTCGGTGACCATGCCCATGTTGTCGGCTGTGAACTGCGAGTAGGCCGCCTCCAGCTCCTCCTCGGTGAACGACAGCTTGCCCGCTTCCTGCAACGAAGGGGAGGATTACGGTATTATCGATTGGTTGTGGAAATTAAGCGCTGCACATAATGGATCTACTATCAAAGAAAGACTACAGCACCGTATTACATGCACCCCTTGAAACCATCAACCTCCATGGTCAACCCTACCACAGAAACTAACTGCTAATTCGTTGGGTTACTGTATTCTCAGAGTATGGTATCCTCAATGACTACGGTACCTTCTGGACAAACGCAGTGACGTCAGCGACGGCGTGCAGATCCTCGGCGCCCATCGAGTCGAACGCCTTGCGGATGTACTTCTTGAACGACTTGTATCTGGAAATTCAAGCGATATTTGTATAAGTGGAAGACAAGCAAACATTGCTCTCACAGCAATTCTACGTGCTAAATGGCTACCCGGAAACATGAAAAGTATCGGGCTAGAAAAAATAATACTTGATCGACTTGTATCTGCAAGGGGATTGATTGAGAATTGTTACCGGCGACGGACCCATTGGTCTCGCAGCTATGCTGCTTATTAAATGGGTTCCCGGAAACGTAAATAGTATCGGCCAAAAATATGACCACTTGTATCTAAAAGTTGATTGATTGATGTGATGGCCTTGAACTATTGCTGCGAGCGAATATCTCACTTCACATACTCTCTCTCTCGGACCTGAATCCGACAGGTTCTCATGATGATTGAAAATTTTACCCTCCTCCATCGGACCTGCTTACCTTCCCTAACTCCCATACCGTAATCAACCGTACCTGTCGACCGAGATGCCCGCCTCCTCCTTCCTCGCTCGCTTGGCCGACGGACCCGCGATGTCGGCCTGGCTGGGGGCCGAATCTGCAACAATTATCGATTGATTGGCATGATTATCGGTTAGTTGGAACCGCTGCTGTTGGAAATCGACTATCTTTTTTAGTAGAGCGATCATCACAAGCATACCTGTCCAGGGCTGGAGGCGAGCGACCTTTTTGCACGCTGCCCGACCTTGGACGCTTCGGGCGAGTCGTACCATGACCCTAGGGTCATGGTGCAAAAATGGAGCGCAGACGGCCCACCACAACCCGTCGCGTCTCGAGAGTGGTCTTTCTTTAAGGGCTTGCTCAGCCGACCACCCCCGCGCCCCCCAGGGCGCCTCAATTGGTGAACTGGTGAGCGAGCCCTTGAAGAAAGGGCGCACTCGACACGCGACGGGTTGTGGTGGGCCATCTGTGCTCCATTTTTGGCCATGACCCTAGGGTCATGGTACGACTCGCCCGAAGCGTCCAAGGTCGGTCAGCGTGCAAACCTTTGGTCGGGCAGCGTGCAAAAAAGTCACTCGCCGGCGGCGTGGACAGGTATGATCACAAGAATACTGAACTCCCAAGCTGTTTCACTATGAAGGCATACTAGTGAAACCAGGATATGTGTAGAGCATTGCTAATTTTTAACCAACCCAAGCACACCAAGCACTAAATGTACACAATACATCAACACTAAACGATGTACTCGCAACCAGGAACAGCCTTGACCCCGCAATGCAATCGTTTACAGTTACCTAGTTCCAGTTACAGATTTACTGTTTCGTTAATATAATTAAAACCGGACCAGTAGCCTCGGTCGTGTCCATGTCCTCGTCTCCTCCCTCCTGCTTACCACTACTTCCACACTGTGCAAACTATCGCTACAAGCCAACAAACCAATTCCATAGTAACTGGATGATGTCACTATGGATAAACCATCTAGTCATCGACTGGCTATCGATTGCAAATCACTCACCAGTAGCCTCGGTCGTGTCCATGCTCTCGTCTCCTCCCTCCTGCTTATCCCCACTTCCACACAGTGCCAACTACCAATCCACCATCTACCACTATTATAGTGCGACGGATGCGTTCACTAGTCATCTAGTCATCGACTGGCTATCGATTGCGAATCCCTCACCAGGAGCCTCGGTCTTGACTCTCCTCTCCATTTTACACAACTACCAAACCAATTCCATAGAGCAACTGGAGCGAGTCATCTAGTTATCGATTGCGAATTCGACTCACCAGTAGCCTCCGTCGTGTCCATGCTCTCGTCACCTCCCTCCTGCGACTCGCCCTCATCCATCGACTGCGACGAGTCAGCCGCGGCCTTTCTGCGAATGATTAATTAATAATTATTGTAAATTATTGTATAAAAATTTGAAAAAAAATGTTCCTATGGAATAATCCTGCGTTTCATCGCCGCATCAAGTGTATGCGCTGTATGTAAAGCGCAATATAAGTAGCTTTCGTAGTAAAAAAAACATCCTATTACTTTCTCGCCTAATCGAACGCATTCCAGTCCCTGAGCATAATCGCGCTTCACCCTATCCACAACTACTCATGCAATACATCGTAAACAATCTCGCCTCAGATTTGAAATCAAAACTAAAATCGAAAGTTCACTTACAAGCGGCCCTCAATAACTCAATAACTAAATATTTAACTGGAACAGTTCACTCTCTCCTACCACAACTACACATGCAGTGCTGCACAAAACAATCTTGGGTCGGGATCTTTGATATCAAAACCAGGACCAGATTGCACTGTTTGGCGACTCTGAATATAAGGTTTTACCCTACGTATAGTCGCGCTTCACCGTCCTCCCAAGTACCTATGCAATTCGTCAAAGACAATCCTGCCACTGATTGCCGATCACTAAAAAATTTGCAAACTGTTGCGTTTCACTATCCTTCCAAGTGCCCTCAAACTGATTCAGAAACAATCTTTCTCTCCGCATTCCTCTTTGCAAAACATAACTGGTTCTCACGTTTCACCCTCCTCTAATGTGCACGTGAATTTTCCAAGAACCAATATCTTGACAGAATTGAACGCAAAAAATCAAAATCTTACTCTCTGGTTCTCGCGTTTCACCCTGCTCTCAACTACCCGTGTGGCTCTCTATGAACAATCCCGCTCCGAATTCCAACGCACAAAACCTATTCCCACCCTCCGGCGGTCACGTTTCACCCTGCGCTCAAGTACCCACACCGTTCTTCAGAGCTAATTCAGCTTCAGTCATTCGTTTAATCACTCAAATTCCTCACCCTCTGCCGGCGCGCTTGCTCTTCGGCAGCACCTCCTCTTCCTCCTCCTGCAAGGCATCGATTGAGTGGATCGATCGATGAGCTACCGTATCCAACCGTATCCCCAACCCTTCAGTTCCCGATCCGTCTACCGTATCCCATACCCTACCGTATCTCCATTTCTTTCTTTTCACTCGCCCGCCCTTCAGCTCTCAATCAATTTACAATGTCCTACAGTACCCCTATTGATCCACCGTATCCCCCTACCGTACCTCCATGCCACTGTCCTCATCCGCCTTGTCCCCTCCTCCGGCCTTCCTCTTCTTCCTCTCCTCCTCACCAAGCCCCCTCAGCACCCAACCCGTCTACCGTATCCTACCGTAGCCCAACCATTCAATTCCCGATCGATCTACCGTATCCAATCGATAACCCCCTATCATACCTCCATGCCACTGTCCTCATCCGCCT
>LS494393.1:287887-299417 GCA_900490845.1 Pristionchus japonicus | reverse complement strand
CCTTCCTCCTACCGTACCTTCTCGGCATCGATCCCGTCGACGCTCTTGCTCAGTTCTCGATTCATCCTACCGTATCCCTTCCTCCTACCGTACCTTCTCGGCATCGATCCCGTCGACGCTCTTGCTCAGTTCTCGATTCATCCTACCGTATCCCTTCCTCCTACCGTACCTTCTCGGCATCGATCCTATCGACGCTCTTGCTCAGGCGCGCCTTGGCGATCGCAGTCGACAGGCGGATGAGCGTCTCCAGCTGACGCGCGGTCACAGGCATCGTCTGAAAATAAGTAGCTAATTAGCTAATTAATAACACATTAATTATGATATTTTTTTCTGTACAGCGCAATTGGAAATCAACTATCGCTCTGTTGCCCATCAATTTACAGTCTGAACGCGCAGCACCAACTATCCTAGAGAAATGCAAATTCCTCAGCTGACGCGCGGTGACGGGCATCGTCTGAAAAATGTAATTTAAAGTGATTGGATATAAATATTGTATTTTTTAGAAAAAGCAAACATGGATAAACTATTGCAGCGCCGTTTGAACCCTTGTTATTCAATCCGAGCAGCCCCAACTATCCTAGAGAAATAAAAGTAGCCCAGCTGACGGGCAGTCACCGGCATCGTCTTCAATGAGGATGATTTATTAGATTATTACATTTTTTGTAACTCGCCGTGGAGGTAAACTATCGCTTTGTGGTTCGCAGATATTTTATGCTACCCGCGAAGCCATAAAACTCCTTCGCATTCAGACGCAATCGTCTGAAAGCTATTGAGAAATGAATAGCTAATTCGTAATTAATTATTATTGGTATTTTCAAGACCATGCTGTACGAGCATTGCTGATCTGCGGCTGAACCATTGAAACCCAACTGGTGATTCACAAGCTCCAACTTTAAAAAAAATTGTTTGACTGCGAAGCAAGATCTTGTCCGAATCTCCGAGTAGCACTTTGCACTATCTACCATCTGCCTACCGTAGCCTATCCATTTTCAGCCCAATCAATCAATACTACCGTACCCTCTCCCTGTCCGTCTTGCTCGTATCAAAGCTCCGGAACTCTGAGTAGCACTCTCCACTTCGCCTACCGTACTCTAGCCCTTTTCAAACCAATCAATCAATACTACCGTACCCTCTCCCTGTCAGTCTTGCTCGTGTCGAAACTGCGGATCTCCGAGTAGCACTCGGCGATGAACTCGGTCGCCTCGGGCGTCAGCTTCGGCTTGACGGCGCGCGCCACGTGGATGTACTTCTTCATGAACGCCATCGACAGGATCGTGTCACTGAAATCAATCGATTTACCGTAACCCTGAATCGATATCGCCTACAGTATTCCGGTACCGTAACCTCCGATGGCGCTCATGAGCAAGTACGTGGATGTACTTCTTCATGAACGCCTTCGACAGGATCGTGTCTCTGGAAAATCGAAATTCTCATATCGTATTCCTCAATCGATAATCTACCGTACCTACAAATGAATAATCCTAACGTGCTCCTCCAACCAATCGATACCCCTCTTCCCTCAATCAATAGCCCACGACCGTGTCCAACCAGTTAGTGATCAATCGATATTCTACCGTATCCCTACCGTACCCCTGATCCACAGCCGTCCATCCCCTGTCCTTCTCGTAGATATCCGCCGTCTTGCCCTCGTCGCCCTCCAGGTCGATGACCCACTACCATACCCCAACCACCCCTACACCAAACAACAAAAACAACAACAACCACAATAACAATGACAATAACAACAATACCCCTGATCCACTGCGGTCCACCCGCGGTCCTTCTCGTAGATATCGGTCGTCTTGCCCTCGTCGCCCTCCAGGTCGAACGTGCTCATCGTCTCGACGCGCGCGCCCATCGGAAGGACGGTGCCTGCAATGATGTTGTTGTTTTTGTTATTGTTATTGTTGTTCTGTGCTCATTGACAGAGTAAACCCCACGCAGCCGCGCCAGTGCGCTCACTGTTTCCCATGCTCCCTAAGTACAGCCGGGCCTTTTGTGAAACAATAATGGTTGCACACCGGCTCCTCAAAAATAAACTTATTTAATTAAACTCTGAGATGTCTTTCAAGCGATATTTCCTATAAATATCGCCGCTTCCCGCGACGAACAAGTTTCTCGAACATTCTATTTACTGACACTGCACTGCTCATCAATGTTGAGAACGCTGTAGGCCCCAACACTAATAAATATCACCATGATTTTCAAATGTACAGATTCTATTTTCGTGTTCCCTATGCCTCCTCAGCCTCACCATCCGACTCGTTGGGTGTCCTGTTTCTGTGCAGAAAAATGTTTCCCATGTTGTCTATATGCCGCCTGCACCGTTACAAACTAATTTCATCTCGACTTCTCGTGCAAAATGCCACCATAACCCAACTAGTCTTGCTAATGCAGCTCACCATCCGACTCGCCGGGCGTCCTGTAGCGGTGCAGCTTGAGGACGTGGTCCGCCACCGTGCGGTCGCGCGCCGGATCGTGCTGCAGAGACATTACGGTATTACAGTAATCTTTCAATCAATAATGCACCGTAATCAATCGATTTTGAACCGTAATCAACCGATACCGTATACCTCGTCCAGCAACACGAAGATGAGATCGAATCTCGACAGCAGCGAGTCCTGCATGTTGATGTTCTCCATCGGCGACTTGTACGGGTCGTATCTAGATGTAGAATTCATTTTTATTAGGCCGGCAGTGCTCACATTACCACCTATCTGGACTACTTCTTTCATACAACATCTGGCACATAAACACGCCAGGACCGTCATTGTGTCAGGTTCGCATTTGACCAACAAATTCGCATTATTATTCATTTCATGCTCACTGTCCAGAAAACAACACCACAATGCTAGGTAACATCATTCATGCACCACTCGTAGCGTGAACCGACTGGGCGCATCTGAACTATTTTGTGTTCAAGTTTGAACGCGCCAACCGTATCGCCTACCGTACCTGCCATAGACCGGATTCGCCGCCGCCAGCACCGAGCATCGGGCGTTCAGTCGGGCGTGGATGCCCGCCTTGGCGATCGTCACTCGGCCCTGCTCCATCACCTCGTGAATAGCCGTGCGGTCAATGTCCGACATCTGGAACGAAGGATTGCGTCATTGATAAGTAATCGACAAATGTGGAGAGCTTTTTGAATGTGAGAGACAGTATTTATTAAACCCCTACAAGACCGCGAAAAATTAAATTTCGCAACGATCTTGAAGCCTTGTAAACTCTCTGCAACACCATTTGTCCTGTCAAAAGAAAAGTACATCAACAACTACCCATCTTGGCATACAGTGATCAACTCTCTCATCTTCTTGTCCTCGCTTGATAGAATTTAGAAAAAGCAATTACAAAACTATCAGAAAACCTCCAACTGTACCCGCATTTATCTCTTCGTCGCAACCCCAAATCTTCCCGCCCCTACTCACCTTGTCGAACTCGTCGATGCACACGATGCCGCGGTCCGCCAGCACCATCGCGCCCGCCTCCAGGCGACTGCAAGAAGGTGCAAATTATTACAAATGGTGGGGTTGAAAAGGCGTTACACAATGGAATTTTGGGCGACGCCACTGAATAGCTAACTCTTCCAATCGCATATTGTTGTCGTTATCCGCTCCATCACCGCTTCAGAACCCCATCTAAACTCATGCATACCGCTCTCCACTGTCACTGTCCGTCGTCACTGCGGCCGTCAATCCGACGCCCGACGATCCTCGACCCGTGGTGGTGATGGCACGAGGCGCCGTGTGCAGCACGTATCTGGAGAATGCATTGATTCGTTTCTTTTGGATTAATTATCCTGATCTTATTACCGATAAGCGACAAATGGATTATGAAACTACTCAGATGCACCAATTTTCTATGTAATTTCTCGTAACTATCGACCGGCGAGCGGTCCATGAAATACGAAACTACTGTGCTGCACCGATTCCCCAACTACGGCTCATTTGCAGCCAAAGAGGTAAAATAGTGATGTATTCTGTTCGATTCAACCGCATGCCCCATTGCTGTCATCATCACAACGATGATATAGGTCGCACGCGCTGCGCAAATTCCACATGCGAGCAGACACCAAAATGTTGTTGAATTTTGACTATGTGAACGAGACCAATCGACGCTTCTACTGTATTTTTTTGTATTTCATTTCAAACTCCCACTCACACTGCTAACCCAGCGTTAATGGCTATTTAGCCCATCAGTGCAGCGGCAATCTGCAAGCAACTATCCGTACCCTAATTTATCCCTACTTTACTACTACCGTATCCCCACCATCCTCTACCGTATCCTACCGTACCTCAACAGCTGGGACTTTGCCACCGACGGGTCGCCGATGAGCAGCACGTTGACGTCTCCACGCAGCCGAGAGCCGTTGTCCAGGATCTTCTCGAGACCGCCGAGGAGCAGGCAGAGGATCGCCTGAGGTATTGATTGATTAGACTATCGTAGGCACCCAAATATTGATTGATCGATCTACCGTACCTTCTTCACTTCGGGATGGCCGTAGATGGAGGGCGCGAGCGAGCGCGCGAGAATGTCGAAGATCTGGAAGGCAATCGATAACGTTAGGAATATCGCAGTCCGTGGGAACTCAAAAATTTAACACAATATTTATTTTTTAGCACTAGACCTGTTCGTTCACTGCATTAGCACAGTGATCTCGCATATGAAGGAAAAGTGAAACCAGCAAGTCAAATGAGGAAAATAGATCCGCATCCGGGGATACCGTATCCTCCAATCAATCGATAACCACCGTACGTTCTTGTTCTTGGACAGCTTCCTGATGTTCCGGATGTCCTCGGGGTCGAAGGCGGGCTGGTCCTCCTTCGTCAGCAGCTGGATGTTGTTCGCGATCATGATCGACCTGAAGAGGGGAGATTAGATAGTGGCCTGGCCTAACTCTTGTGGAGATGGTTTTCTACTTTTTTTTATAAACTCGAACGCTGTTTACCATCGTCCCCAGCTGCCAAACCATCGGATAACAAGCCCACGCAACCTCAATGTTCCTACTTCCCCAAGATCAATCAAAACCAAAAACACAAACACAAATATCAATTAGTGGGTAGAATATAGAAAAAGGTGGCGGAGTCTAGAGAACAGAGAATGTTGCCCAACAGTCAGAAATAATTCGATTTGTTCCCAGTCATCATAGCCACGGTCCATCGTCCCCAGCTGCCAACCCATCACATGGCCTAAAAGGGCGTGGCCTAAAAGGTGGCGGAGCCTATTCAAGGGGGCGTGGCCTCACCGGAAGCTGCCCGAGCTGGCGCCGTTCTGCTTGTTCGGCAGCACGCGGTACAGGCCGACGATGCGCACGCGGTCGCCCGGCTTCACTCTGGAAAATCGATACTTGTGGGTACTGCATGCGATCGATAATTGAGGGGCATGGTATACGGTAGTCAATCGATAACAGGAGGAAGACAACTACAGTAGCCAATCGATAATTGAGGATATACAGTAGCCAATCGATAATTGGAGGAGTACGTAGTCAATCGACAATTGGATGAGTACTGTAGACAATCGATAACAGCCCTGGCTACCGTACCTGTCGGCCAGGTCGTCGTCCGCGATCACGTCCACCGAGCGCGGCAGCTGGCCGGGCGGCGCGCACTCCGGCAGCTCCTGAAGGGATTGGGAGGGTTTACGGTATGTCGAATCGATCGATAGTGCGCTTATTAGCTTTAACAACAGTTTGTATGTTTTTTCGCCGAGCAACGAAGTCTCATACATGCCCTACAGATGTTGTTCAAACGCTGAAAGCGGCACACAAGGGCGCTTTTAGGTGAAACGAATTCAATTTGAATTGGTGTTTTCTAAAAGAAATAGAGAAAATCACTGCTGCATGCGTCCATAGGCTATTATGCCGACAACGAAGCGCAATTCCCAGGGTTAAGATGTACAATTTTGATTTTTTTTAATTCGAAAAATTGAGAAGCCATTGATATCACTCTAGTGCATTCCCTGAAGTTAATATCATACCGTTGAAACACTCAACAGTCTCCCCAAAGGACCACCCACGATATCTCTCTAATCGATCAATGGATACCGTATACCTGGATGGAGAAGGATTGGTGGTCCTTGTAGGTGGACAGGCCGAACTCCGTCTCCAGCGGGTTCTTGTTCTCGTCCACCGTCGGGTACACGTTGCTGCAGCAATTATCGATTGATAAAGGCAAAAATTTACAGAAGTTCACTGTTTCACACCAACAAAAACTGCCGTTTCAGTGTCATCACATTAGCTAGAGGATCGCTCAATTTGATGATTTTGCGAGGGCCAATGCGAAACAATTCCAAAAAATCGTAAAGAATCGATCGATAGCGCTACCGTACCTGGACAGGGTGGCGTTGTAGGAGGTGAGGTCGGTGTAGTTCCTCTCTAGCGTCTTCTTCGTGGCCGGGCAGTAGTGCACTGACTTGGCCACTTTCGGGCGGACAGATGAACCTGCGAATTAAGTTAATTATCAGCGATTAATGGTGTTTTACAAGTTGTTAACATTAATCAGCTATAAAGGATCAGTCAGGAGCTAGAGATCCTGTGAATCTTTAGATTTGGTGCAGTTTCAGAATTACTTCGTGCGAGGCAATGTTGTGTTTCAGGTTCACGCTAAAACAAGAGCGGTCTGTTCGCTAGCAATAGCATCGCAGCGTACTCATTTCGAAAGAAAAATTCGATAGATCGATAATCCGTAATAAATCGATATTCGCCTACAGTACTCACACTTGGTGACAATGCCCTCGCAGCAGACCATGTTGCCGAGGAAGTTCGACTTGAGCGAGCGCGGGTTTACGTGCCGATCGCCGAACGAACCCTGAGATATCGATCTTCGGTTACTGTATCCTGTTCCCGATGAAAGTCAGTGCTCGATAACTTCCCAGTCCCCTACCGTACCTCGAATCCGACGTGGAAGGTGCGCGACTTGGCGAAGTCGGCGTCGGCGCGCTGCACCATCTCGAGCGTCGCCTGCTCCAGGCAGACGATCTCCTCCACGAAGGAAGTCACGAGTCTGCAAAGGACTTGTTCATAATGAATCGAGACTGAAACACACAACTAAAATTCATTTTTTGGATCAAGTAGCACGAAAAAGGACAGCCAGCACGTGCGAGAAGAGAAAGCAAATGTTGATAGGAGATCTACAACAAAAGGGGAGCAGGACGAGTCGGTAATCTGAGGTTTCGCCGTTATTGTTTAAGCTGATTGGTGGATTCCCATTTGATAATCGAACGAATGCGGGTAGAGGACACTCACATCACCGTAGTATCACAAATATTTATCTTATTCTTTTACGCAACCGCTGCCGTAAGTCATTCAGGTTTTCAGAACTCTAATCTATACCCGAAGGTTCGCCGGCTAAAGATCTCACCTCGCCGCCCTCTCGGGCAACCGCTGCCTCAGGTCATTGAGGTTTACGAGCAGACGGTTGTTGTCCTCGTTGATCATCTCCTCCACCTTCGTCACGTACACCTTGTTCTCGGCCTGCGGATTGATATTTAATTATTATTTTAAAAGTAAATAGTAAAAAAAGAAAATTCAAAATCAAGATTGTTTCCAACGTTTCCGAAAACGAACTTGATTCCAGCTCTCCCGAAAACGAAATTGATTTCAAAGGTTCTAGAACAGGACAAGAACTGCTCACCGAGTCATCGAGGAAGTTGAGGTACTCGAGGATGGTCTCGCGTGCGCGCGCCTCGTCCTGGGGATCGATCAGATTGTAGCCGCTCATCTGGAAAGGGAAGAAACAGATGGGATTATCGAGAAGAGCATGACTCGAAAACGGTGAATGAAGGAACGCAAGAGGACATTGTAGCTCCGTGTGAGTGCATGTAGTACAATGTATTCAATTTGCTGCACAAACAAAGAAAAAACGGCCGGAAACATTCAAAATCCGACAGCGACGAAAGGCGCGGGATTGGGGTTTCAGCGCGGTAATATTTCCCGCGCGAGACGCGCAGCCGCACATTTTTCAAAGACGACCTGGCGACTTGCCAAGAAAAGTGCGCGGCATCGGCTTTTCAGCTTTTCGAAGTTGCTTTGAACGGTTTTTTCTGTTTTGATTAATTTTTCTGGTCTTGTCTAGGGTTTGATATCAATCGAGCGTCCTTAAATCCGTGTAATCCACATGCTTTACCGGTCTTATCGCGCAGGTTATGACTCGGCACGGCAAGAACGCGACTGCCTCCTCGTTTTACTCGTACGCCGAGCGCAAGAAGGACGCGAAGCAGAGTGGATGGGGCACGCTGCACGAGCGCCTCGGCGCGGACAGCGTGAAGCAGTTCGACTGCTGCTCCCTCACGCTCGTGCCCGTTAAGTGAGAAATTTCCCATTCTTTTAATGTAAACTCGAAGCTCCAAGCTTCTTTCCGTCTTCTTCACTGGTTCTTCAACTGGAAATAGCTTGCTTTTGGACTAGTTTAAATGCTAAATATTAAAAAAAAACGATCTTCGAAGGGTTGCGAGTTGTTCAGTACTGAGTGCAGCGTAGACGCTCGCATCATATCAAACTATTTCTATTCGCTATATTTTAATATTTATTTAGTAAAAACATTATTGCAGAGACCCGGTGATCACACCACAAGGCCACATCTTCGAGCGTGAAGCCGTTCTCGAGTACATTCTGGCGAAGAAGAAGGTTTGTATCTTTTTTTAAACCTTATTGTTTGCCTATCTTGGCCTGCTTTTATGCCCTTACAATTACGCTGATGTTTAAGCTGCTCCCAATGCTAGAAAGAATGTGCACTTACCTTGACTTAGCATCCATAAACTGCTCTTAAAACTTAAGTTAATTATAATTATCTTAAGGAGATCGCGAAGGCGACCAAGGCATGGGAGAAGCAGTGCGAGGCGGAGGCAGCGAAAGAGAAGGAGGTGAGGAGTGGAAGCATTATTTAATCGTCTACGGCAGGTCGAAGAGATTCAAACTATTCCTTTCATTGAGCAGTATGCAGTTCTTATGTTCTATCGCATTTTTTTTTCAAAACGAATTGTTTTTTTTTTCAAAACGACCGCTACTCAAATTGGTCTATCGACAATCAGTTCGACTAGATGACTGATTTGTAATATGAGACCTCCTAGTTGAACTAAATTCTTGATAATTTTTATTGAAATCAACATGCTCTTAACATTGAGTACACGGCAGTTCATTCATACTAAACAGTTGATAAGCAACCAAAAATCTCCAAGTTGGTCACAATTTAGAATCTCATTTGATTCAGGATGCGAACGCGCACAACGAGCGACTCATCAAGAAGTTCAACGCGCTCGAGGGCACGCCCGCGCATCCCGGAGCAAAGGTAATTAAATATTTAACTAATCAGTTAATTAACAACTTCTTCTTTAAACAAACCCAGACTCTAGGATCATTCCTTATTCCCCCTCACTCTCATATTCTTTCAGTACTAAAGGAAGGGCATTGATTTTATGTTTGCATTGTGAAACATTGAATAAATAAATTAACTAATTAATCCCAGGTCGATCTGAGCCAGTTCGAGACGCCCCGCGCAGGCACAGCTGCAGCGCTGCTCGTCAGCAATCCACTGGTAAGAAAATTGATTAAAACACAAACCTCCATCTGAAAAATCTGCAAGAAATCCCAGAAAGATCCACGTGTCTTGTGCTTTATATCATTCAAGCACTGATTCTGATTATCTGGTTGGTAAATAATTGATGACAATATTTTATTATTGCAGAAGCGCAAATCCGAGGGCGGCCTGCACACGGAACCGGTGGAGAAGGTGATTGATTGATTTTGCTTTGAAATTGATAGTTAATCAATTCTCGAAACCCTAGTTGCACGTCCTGTCTTTTTGATTGAATAATACATTACTTTCTTTCCAATGACCATTTCAATGTCATCGTGCTAGCTACTGAGGATTTAGCTACAATGTAGGCGTGAAACATGAACGTTTCCACTGTTGTGAATATTTGAAAGTTAGATTTTTGGGCATCTTTCTGAAGATTGTATTCGAATATGTGCATCCGCGAAAACATGCATGTTTCACACGCTAGTTAAAGTGTCCTACATATTTTACGAATTAGTGATTGTTTGATAAACAGTATTACTATTAGCTTAATCGAATTGATGATCAGGTGCGCGCGAAAGGCGACGAGGGCGCGATCTCGAACATGTCCGAAGGGAGGTCGAAGCAGCTGCCATCCTTCTGGATCCCCGAGCTCAACCCGACAGCCTCGGCGAGCAAGCTGGAGAAACCGGTGAGGTCTTGTGAGTCGGGCGGGGCGATATGATTAGATGGAGTGGTGAAACAGCAACCTGGTCTCATGATATGAACCTGAAAAGAGTTTTGCGCCTTGTTTTCTTATGTGTACGTTGAAAGATCGATCTTTACTGATTCTGCAACTGGGCGATTCGTTTAGATTCAATTGTGAAACCCCATTCCAAACTGAAATAATTACAGGCCCAGAAAGTGCTTTGCCCGATTTCGCAGAAGCCGCTCAAGATGAAGGATCTCATGCCGGTTTGTGATTAGCTCTAATTATCGATCGATACCGTAATGAACGAAGCAATCGATACCGTAATGAGAGAATCAATCGATACCGTAATGAGAGAATCAATCGATACCGTAACGAGCCAATCAATCGATACCGTAATCAGCCAATCAATCGATACTGAGATTATGGAAATCGATACCGTAATTATAGCACTCGATACCGTAATCAGACCAATCGATATTCGAACGACTATTCCAGGTGAAGTTCACGGAGGCGAAGGCGGAGGAGGAGGTGGGACACCACGCGATCAAGTCGAAGGTTCGTTGTTTGTTCATTTTTATTCACATGAATACCTGGATGGAACCAATGATAAATGCTAGGGGCTGTATTTGGAATGTGCTTGAAACATTGAATTTCTGTTGGCTAATTGTAAGGATTTTGTGTAATACAAAATAAATAATTTCTAAGGGTGGTTAAATATTTCTTTCCACAAACGAGCGCACCCTAACAAGTTCCATAATGGATTTCATTTCACGTAACAGCAAGGCTCACGATTTTTTTGCAAATTTTCGGTAGCGTTTGCAGCACTGTCTGTCCACAATAGTTATCAGTTCTATGCTATAGTTGAATCTCGAATTCCGATGTTTTCATTAAACCAATCTGCATGCTAGCTAGAGAGCGTGCAGATTTGAGAGAGTCAGTGATCGATGCTAGACTAATCCCGTCGCAGGTCCGCTTCATCTGCCCGGTGACGCACTACGCGCTGACGAACACGACCAAGTGCGCGTATCTGAAGACGAGGTGAGCACCGTATCCCCGATATTCCCTTCGAGACCCAGCTTCATCGATCGTATTGAAACAGGCAACTAAATACTAGGTATAGGAAGAAGGGAAATGGGTCTAGCCAGTAGCTATAGTGCTGACGAGCACGACCAAGTGCGCGTATCTCAGGACGAGGTTTGACATTACCGTACCCTTTCCGTACTGCTATTCTTCTTTCCGGGACCCAGTTTCCTATAAAGCTTCCGAAGTCTAGGCGAATGAATAGTCGTTTGAGGGATTTGCGGCTGGCTTGGTATAGTTAATAATTTTC
>LS494393.1:269127-287787 GCA_900490845.1 Pristionchus japonicus | reverse complement strand
GGGGGGGGGGGGTTCCATGGCGACAACCAGACTCGGATCGGAAACGTACGATGATTCCGACTTCGAGTTGCTAGTTTTAAGCTCCTCATTCTCTACTTTCATCTTTGCTCACTCATCCTTCTACAGTCAAGACTTCTCCCATTTTGTGCCATTTTTTAAACCACTGATAATATAATTTATTATTTGCGCAAGTAGTTGGTTCATTAATTACTTAATTAGTAAATTTCCCTCTCCAGCCAAGCCAGCGTGGCCTACGTAGGGCGCTGTGATATTGCCGAATTATGGTTTCACAATTACGTTAAAATCCCTTCTACAACCCAGTCAGGCAGTATTCCTTCATGGTTTTCCTTTGAAACAGTATCATCTATTTGTCCAATTAATGTAAATAATTAATTAATTAGTTTCAATCAATAACCATATTCCAGTCAAGCCATCGTCGCGTACTCTGTGGTCGAGCAGCTGCTCAAGAAGGAGATGGTCGACCCGATCAATAACAAGCCGCTCAAGGTACCGTAATCATCCCTACCGTAGCCGCAATTGATTTTTGACAAATTCAACTCGGAAGCATCAATAACAAACCGCTCAAAGTAAGATTGATACCATTAGAATAGCACGAAGTTTTTGATAAGTTACGCTGTTCTAAAAGTTTCACGATCGAGGTCCAGGGATAGTGAAGTTTCGCGATCATGGCATATTCATTAGTGTAGTCCGGACTGTGATCGAGACCTGGATAACTGGACATCCAAAATTATCTCTCTCTGTCAGGGTGCAATCAGTTTCAGATCCATTACCGTAGCTATCGATTGGCTACCGTATAATCCACTCTTCGTTGAAGGACTCGGACATCATCGAAGTGGCTCGCGGTGGCACCGGCTACGCGTCGACCAACGACGTCAAGGCGAAGCTGTACCGGCCGCAGCTCGAGCTGCAGTAGGCACTCTCTCCATTTCACGTACTCTCTCGTCGCGGGGGCGAGAGAGTGTGGGAAAGTGAGAGAGACAGTCTCCCCGTTCCCCTTGTTTGTCTCTATCTGACCCTCTCCTGCATTGTTGATGCCTAATTTAAAATATTGTTGTTTTGCCCGAATTTCTAACTCACCCAGTCCTCCCGAAACAGTTCACACAGTGGTTGTACAGAAAAGCGAAGTATAAAGCGTATTTCAAGTGATTTATTGATTTTCATTATTCGTTTCTAAAGCGTTAACAGCGCTGATCGTACCTATCTCTCTCTTTTTTTCAGGACTTGATCGATAACAGATCGATATTTCAGCAGCCATGATGGAGGTCGACACGTTCAAGAGGCCTTCCCTGCCCGGCGCGCCCACCGGAGGTACGGTATTTATTGATTCTTGAGGATTACGGTAGCGATAGTACTGTCTTTCTTTCACACAAGGAAGATAGACGGTGATTCGCGGGATATGGTAGCCGTTAATCGATGTTTACCATATCTCACAGCAAAGGGAAATTAGGCAGCCAAACTAATCGATAATGACCGTATCTCCTTACAGCCAAGCGCGGTCGCTTCGAGAGCAACGCGCTCGTGTCGTCGGTGCAGCAGCAGACGCACGCGCGCACCAGCAACATGCAGGTACGGTAACGGATCGATATTGCATAACTAACAACTGGTTAGGACCCGGGCCATACGATAGCTGTTAGGAAACCGCTGTAGCATGCAATGAGTGTTAACGAAATCCTAGGATAAATACTTATTTTGATGGATGATGGAAACGATGGTAGAGAAGGTTGATAAGGCGATGCAGCAGCGTACGCGGCACACGCGCGCACCAGCAACATGCAGGTACGGTAGAAGGGGTTCAATCGATTGTTTGAGATGATGACGAAACTCAAACGGTTGCTGGTGGAGCAATGTTGCGGGAGCAAGTGATAGGGATGTATTGAAGCAGAGCAGCGATGTTGTGAGCGTATCTGTCAGAAATAAACATTTTTGATACAGTTTTTTTTTTAAGATTGAGGGAGTGAGAGCGTTAGAAGTGATCGCATGGTGTAATTTAGTTTTTGGTGCATTCCATAACCACTTCTCATGATCCTCCGTATTTGTTGCTGAAAAAAACTAATTCTTGAGTGAATGATGTCATAATGACATTGAGGAGATTCAGATAATTAATTAGGAGTCTTATTTGATAAATTAATTATTCATCAGGCGCCGATCATGCTGCTCAACGGGCACGAGGGTGAAATCTACACTGCTCGCTTCTCTCCCGATGGCCAGTCACTCGCGTCGGCTGGATTCGATCAGAATGTGAGCATTAATTAAGATAATGGATGAGACTAATTAGCTCTTGGGGTTTGAATAGTGATACCTGAGATTGCGTGTTGTTGCGTTCTTTAAGATTGACAATTTTTTGGAACATTCATGAACTATTAAGTACAGTGGGGGATTGTAATGAATGATGTAGTACTTGTGAAATAAGGATCATTCAAGAGTAATTCGGGCACCCCCAACAGACTTTGTTCCAGATCCTGCTGTGGAACGTGTACGGCGACTGCGACAACTACTCGACGCTCAAGGGCCACACGGGCGCGATTATGGACGTGCACTGGAGCACGGACAGCGAGTGAGTTGAATGGCTGGGTAGAGAGTGCGTGCTAGGAGCGCCGGGTTTTAGGGGATGCAGGGAGCACGAGTAATTAGTGTATTAATTCGGCTAATTAGCTAGTTAGTTAAATTATCATAACTAATAGAAGTTGCAAATGATCTCGACTGCGAGTCTGGCGTTGCGCTTTTTTCTTATTTTCGCTGGTGTAGTATCCATGACGATTACGTTTGTCGATGTCTCAAGGAAATCAAGAAAATTGATGGTTCACCTCTCAGCAATCAATATCTCTCCTCATTACAGTAACCTCTTCTCGTGCGCGACGGACAAGATGGTGCGCGTGTGGGACATGGCGACGGGGCAGTGCATCCGCAAGATGAGGGTGAGTGAACATTTTCTAATCTCTGCGTCAACAAAAGAACGGGCGAACCTGTCTTTTGCTGATCGCAGCTTGCTATTTTAGAATTGTTAGGTAAAAAATGGATGTAGCGCGTTCTCGGTTGTTTCTCAAAAACCAGGTAAGCTCCCGTTGCCGCGGTTTCATAAGAGGCTGCCCAGGCGCCCTCGATTGATAATTGAGCTCTGCAGATTGTAAAAATAACAAATCACGGATTTTCGTGCTTTCTCACGAATCGCAGGTGATCTTCTGTTGCTGAAGTGCCCCATAGAAGTCCAAATAAGTTCCCAATTGATCGGGTTGATGAGGCTACGACAAAAAAGAAAACGAATACTCTCTCCAGAATCAGAATCCTCTTCCATTGCAGGGCCACAACGACATCGTGAACTCGCTGCACCCGGCGAGGCGAGGCCCGCAGCTGATCTGCACGGCCAGTGATGACGGGACTGTGAAGGTACGGTAGGGGAGAGAAGGAGGGGATCGAGAACTGATGTTATTTATCTTCTCTGTCCAAAAGTTTGAGGTGGTACTTTGTAGCTCCACTGGTTCTAGAAGAACAATCACTTCTATCACTGGACAATCCGTAGCCTTCGAACGCTTAGAAAAAAAAGCTAAATATCCCGTAAAAAAATGTGATGATCTGCACTGCGAGTGACGACGGCACTTTGAAAGTACGGTAGGGGAGAAAGTGGGGATCGAGAACTGGCTTTCTTTTCGTTGCGGATTCAATTTTTCACATACGCTCGTTTGTGCTGCACCAGTGCAATAATAGGAATGGTTTTCTGTTTGAGCAATATGTTGGAGCCTAGGAATGAAAGATAAAAAGGTCCCTGAAGCTTTCCATAAACTATAGAAATTAGGAAATGCGATTTTGCGCTGCGACGGTGCTAGAATAGGATCATCTTTCGCTTCAGGTAATGTGTACCAACTGTCTTGTTAATTAATTAATTAATTATAATTTAAAGGTGTTCGACACGCGTCGCAAGGAGGCGGTGAAGTCGTACGACTGCGCGGGCTTCCAGCAGACCGCAGTCTCCTTCAACGACACTGCCGAGCAAGTGATGAGCGGATCGATCGATAACGATATCAGGGTACGGTAGTTCGATAACGAGATTATGGTTTGAGGGTAGGGATCCTTGTGATGCACGGCTTCATGGAGTGTTCATATCAAGTGCCTATTCCATTCTACCAATATGGTGTGGCTGTCGGTTAGAAAAAAATAGACAATAAAGAAAAAAGTTGCCACGAAAAGTAGATGCTTCACGACTGCTTCATGTCACTTTCTTTAGCCGTTGCTGGTAATTTATCTAGATTGGATTATTCCCCTATTAATTTTTTTTAGTTTGAGCTAGTTAGCTTAATTAAGAGTAATTACCCTAATTAAGGTGTTCGATCTGCGTCGCGACGACATTGCGTACGTGCTGCGCGGCCACACGGACACGGTGACCGGTCTGGCCCTCTCCCCGGATGGATCCCATCTCCTGTCGAACAGCATGGACTGCTCGGGTTAGTACTGCACGTGAAACACTGGCGGAAGTCCGGTTGCGCGTTGGCTATAATCCTCTTGGATTCTTGTTTGTGCAATAAGAGCAGGGGAATTTCTTCAAAATAATCTTGTGATATTCAATTCAAAATATCTTTTTTTTCATTTATGGTAATTATGTATATTTCATTTAAAATTTCAATAATAATAATAATAATATCGATTGCAGCCCGGATGTGGGACGTGCGTCCGTACGCGCCAGCGGAGCGATGCGCGCGCGTCTTCCTGGGACACCAGCACAACTTCGAGAAGGTACGGTAGAGATTGGTTATCGATTTCTTAGTAAGTGCCTGCGATACTGTTAGTAACTGATCGCTGGCGACTCATTGCTCACACCACTCATTTCACTCCTTGTAGGAACCTAGATTAAAGCTGCTTTGCATGGTTAAAGAATCCCTGGTGTATTTGTGCTGCGTAGGATTAGTAAATGCCCATTAAACAGGCGCTGATTGATCGTTTGATGAGAGCGTCGTGAGTAAACAAAAATCAAATGTCAATAACTTGCAGAACCTGCTCAAGTGCGCGTGGTCGGCCGACTCGTACCGCGTCTCGTGCGGATCCTCCGATCGATACGTCTACGTCTGGGAGGTACGGTAGTTTGACGGATTATTGATTTTTCGTGTCGGCATGGCGCGGTATCGATTTTTATGATAAAAATTACCGTAACCTCGTCAGGTCTCATCGAAGAGGATCATCTACAAGCTGCCCGGCCACCAGGGATCAGTCAATGCGGTCGACTTCCACCCGAAGGAATCCATTCGTAAGTTATTGATTGATTGGATTACGGTATATCGATCGACTACTGATGTTTTACAGTATGAACCAATTATCGATTTTCTTTGCAGTCCTCTCTGCGGGCAGTGACAAGAAGATCTACCTGGGCGAACTGGACGCCTGAGCCAATCGATAATTCGCCAACCCTGATTCCTTGCTCTCTCAAATTTGCGTATTTAGAGAGCCATTCCTGTTCCGTAGACGAGAAAAGTCGATTATTTCATATTTCCGTTTCTCGATTTTCGATCTCCGCAAATTGTAATTTATACCGTTTTCAAACACCTCTCGAAAAAATATTATTGATCAATGGTTGTTGCTCGTCCTTGTTTCGTTTCAGTCGATAAATGGTTTTGCAATGAAGCTGGGGTATGAATGAGTAAATAAGTGGTCGAATGTCCAAGTTGTACTAGTTGCGGGGAATGGGAGGCGATTGATTGAAAATTTGTTTCGGGTTCAGTGGAATACAAAATTTGGATATTTCATCAATGCAGATAACAATGATGGCGGATTTCGGTTCGCAAGAAACGGACTCGCAATATCTCATCAGGATGGCTTCGGATGGTGAGTGAGAGAGAATTTGGAAGGAGTGTGGATTGAAGGAGTGAAGGAGTGTGTGCAGGTTTCACCGGGTGGGTGTACAGCGACTGGTGAAGCGATTGCTAATATCGTGGCTGTACTCGTCATTCAAAGAAGAAAAGAAAATAGCAATAATTACCTCTGTAATTGGCCTGTTTGAATTCTGGTTTCACCAGGAGGTTGTACAAAGGCTAGAAAAAAAGAGCAATGCTAACGACGTTGCTCTTGTACAAAACCGAATGGAAACGCTTCTTGTAAACAGTTTATTCTATTTGACTCATGTGGTTTATTATTATTATTAAAAAAATACTGCTTGTTACTGTTTTGCTTTGGAGTGTTGATTTGGTTGAAGAAAATAATCGAACGCTTGCATATTGCTATCTCTGAAAATTTCCCCCTTTCAGACGCCGTTGAGAGCCAAAGCGATGTCTCCACCCAAAGCAACCTGTCGCGGGACTCCTTCTTCAGCGAAGGCACCGGAAGAAGACGGGTACGGTAGTTGAGGGACTATCGATTTGTCATTGATTATCACATTCGATTCCTCGCTCGAGAATGAGAGGAATCTAAATATCAACTTTTACTCGTTCAGTAGCGAAGTAGTATTCGGTGAACAAGCGTGATGTGATAGCAATATTAACAATAATGATAATAGTAATAACAATAATAATAAATTCAAGGCATGGCCCCGCAACAGGGTGAAGGAGGAGGGCATGGCTGCAAAGAGAAGAATGGATGAAGTGGTGGAGGAAGAAGAGGAGGAGAGACTGAAGGAGAATACGGGTGAGTTGCTTTAGTTCTCTGAAAATTGGCAGGTCAGAGCGGTTTTGTGCCAATTATTGGGTAATTAAGCTAATTATTGGGAGTGAAAAGGCGTTTGTATGTTTAAGTATAATGGGAATGTGGTGTTGAAGAAAAGGAGAAGGAGAATCAGGGTAGGCGGTTGTGCGGTTCGCGTGCGGTACATGAGAGTGGCTTCAAGGGGGCGAGCGATGTATTTAGAATAAATGTGGAAAAATACAACAGAACAATCTTTGGAATAAATTAATCTCGTGTATTTGTCCAAATAGGTGGTTTCAGAGTGCGCGAATTTGTGATTAGGCTAGACCGGTTGCGAAGTCAATTGTTTACTCTTTTCAGGCCCAAGAAAATTAATACAATATTTGCAAATCTTTCAGGCCAGAAAGACGACGTACTTCAAGAGTACGCGGAAACTGTGGATGACAGAATTGAGGAGGTGAGCTTGTTTTTTTATTTAATTTAATTTTAAATTACGTTGGTTGTACAAGTGGTTTGTTCACGTTGCTCTGGTAGTGAGACCATTGAGACAATTTGTGTTTCATTATTAGTAGAACGTAACGTTCCGTACCTTTCTGTTGCACGCTTGTTTCCCCTCAGGATATTATCCTAATGCTCATCTCTTGAAGGCCGACAACACGCGCGACCCGCAAGAAACGGACAAGGAGTATATCATCAGGATGGCTGTTGGTTGTGAGTTTCAGTTGAGAATTTTAATGGGGTGTGGGTTCTGGTTTCACCGGGCGATTTTAGAGAGGATAGTTAGGAAAAGAATAATGTTCCCGACGTTTGAAGTCGCCGTTTAGAGCTTTTCCTCATCGACTCGCTTTCCAGCCGCCCCTGTGAGCCAAGTGTCCACCCACAGTAACCAGTCGTCGCAGGACTCCTTCTTCAGCGCCACCCCGGGAAGAAGACGGGTACGGTATTGATTGATTATGAAGACGGGTACGGTATTATGAGGGAGTTTCTGAGTCGATGGAAATAGTCTTGGCATTTGGAAAAAATCGAATTCCACCAAAATGTGGGATTGGGTAGTACTCCTCGAGTGTAGTTCAGCACTAGCTGATTTAGTGTTTTGGTTAGCTCTCCGTCGAATGGTGAAGTATGTTTCAATGAAACATAACCCAGCCGACTTTGCCATTTCGCAATCATTCGAAACGAGTGATAGCGCAAATAACGCGCACTATTTTTGTGATCATGCACACCAAGTAGGATCCCGATCGATTTCCTATCCTTTGAAAAATATCGAAAAATAACTTTAATAAATATGGCATCCTTCTTTGCAAGTTCCAATGTGCACTTTTTATTTGTGAAATTAGTAGAGCATCTACTAATGTATCTTGCGTTTTAATATAAAAGAAAAGAAAAAATACCCACGAGCGCAATTGTTGGAACTATGCGGCCAACTTCATAAAATTCATAATAAAATCAGTTCTTGATAGGCTTACTACCGTAATCCAAAACTCGTAAAATTGCACGCGCCGTGGAAAAACCAGCATCGTTGACACATACATACTGTTAGCGACCCCACATAGAATAACCACAACATTTTGTCCATAGGGAGCCATTCTGGCAAATTTGGGTTACGGTAGAAGGCCTATCAAGAAATGATTTTATTCGAAGTTGGCCGCACAGTTCCAACAATTGCGCTCGTGGGTATTTTTTCTTTTCTTTTATATTAAAACGCAAGATACATTAGTAGATGCTCTACTAATTTCACAAATAAAAAGTGCACATTGGAACTTGCAAAGAAGGATGCCATATTTATTAAAGTTATTTTTCGATATTTTTCAAAGGATAGGAAATCGATCGGGATCCTACTTGGTGTGCATGATCACAAAAATAGTGCGCGTTATTTGCGCTATCACTCGTTTCGAATGATTGCGAAATGGCTAAGTCGGCTGGGTTATGTTTCATTGAAACATAATTCACCATTCGACGGAGAGCTAACCAAAACACTAAATCAGCTAGTGCTGAACTACACTCGAGGAGTACTACCAGCTGACACATTTTGAAGGAATTCGATTTTTTCCCTAATGCCAAGGGTCAACACAAATATGTTCACTGACTCAGAAACTCTCTCTTATTGATTCTTCGTTGAAAATCAGTTTATTGGCGATTCAATTGCTCAGTATAGACGCGCAGATGATAGATCAGTATTGAAGTAAATAAAAATATGCTAATAAATATTCATATTAAGTTAATTAATTGTATTGCAGGCGTTGCCTCGCGGCAAGCGGGCTAAAGCCGCGAAAGTAGTAAAGGAAGAGGTCGTTGAGAGCAGATTAGATGACGTGGTGGAGGAAGAGGAGGCGAACCAGGGTAAGGCTGTGCCGGTGATTTTGGATTGCGAATGCAGTAGATAAGAGTGACTGGGAGTATGTGAGCGATCGTATGCAGTTGTTATGGTAAAAAGGGAAGTAGTGGAGGAAGAAGAAGGGAATTAGGGGTCGGTGCTTTTGGGGTTTGAATGTGATAGATGACAGCAACCACGAACGTAAACTAGGGAATAGAGGAGCTAATTAATTCATTGTCAGTATCAGCATTTGCATATGTTTCAGACAATAATGGTACCATCCCTCGAGAGGAGACCGAGGAAGCCAGAATTGTGGAGGATGGAGAGAGGGAGGAGGTGAACAGTGTCTTCTGTTTTTTTTTAATATAAAAATATTTAAAATAAATAAATAGCGTTATCGTTAAAGGCCGACAACACGCTAGACCCGGGAGAAGCGGACCGGCTGTGGATCTGCGGAATGGCTGCTGATGGTGAGTTTGAGCTCCAGATTCGGAAGAAATGTAGGTTCTTGTTTCATTCGGAGGCTGTAGTGAGGGAAGTTTCGATAGTGTAATGTTTGCCACATTTGCGGGGGCATGACAAAACGGCAACGGGTCGCGCGAATTGAAATATCTCTCTTGCAAGTAGTGCTATAGCTTAGTTAGATAGCTCATTAGATTGCAAATTTCTTGGGCTATCAAATGGTCGAGGTTAGATTTCATGAAAATGACGGGGAATTGTCCATGAATAAAATTAGAACGCACATTAGAAACCTAAAATGTTATGGATTCGATAGCTACTTATCCTAGGGTAGTGTGCGCGAAGTTGCAACATTCTATCTAAAGTTGGAGGAAAGTTCTGAGCCGTTGCCGTTATGTCGGTTGCCGTTTTGTCATGCCCCCACATTTGCGGTGTACAAAAATACTGCTGATTGAGAGTTCGAGTTCCGAATTTCGAAAAATATGTGGGTAGTCGTTTCACCGTAAGGTTATCCCAAAGCGAATGGAGAACAGGACTGATTGTGAATGGATCCAGCATCATCGTAAATGAACCACAAATCAATTTTGTAATTAGTTTATGTTGCTTATAGTTGCAGCGAGAGGTTGTAGTGAGACGAGGAACAATGCAATAATTATTAATTGGCGGCCAAGCGACAGTAATGTAAACATACACTGAAACACCAAGAGAGAATGCTGATTCCTTTCAGGCGCTGAGATCGAAAGCCATGTCTCCATCCACAGTAATCAGTCGTCGCAGGATTCCTTCTTTAGCGCGGTCGGCACAAGGAGAAAGGTACGGTAGATGGGGGTTATTGATTTATCGATCGTTCACTTCACTGTTCACTTCAAGTGCCTTGAGAAACAGATTCCTTAAGATGACACATTGTTTAATATTTAATAATAATAATGATAACATTAATAATAATAATAATAATAATAATGATAACATTAATAATAATAATAATAATAATAATAATAATAATAACATTAATAATAATAATAATAATAATAACAATAATAATAATAATAATAATAATAATCCAGGCAAGGCCTCGCGGGCGGCCACCGAAGGTTCCGAAAGAGGAGAAAGAGGACGACCTCCTAGTCGTCACTGTGAAGAGAGAATTGGACGACGTGGTGGAGGAAGAGGAGGAGAATCAGGGTAAGATAGCGATTTTGTGGTTCAAATGTGATAGATCAGAGTAGCGTGGAGTATGAGCATGTTAAAAAAATAAATATGTTTCAGACAACCACGATACCATTCCACAAGAGCACGCGGAGACCGGAGATGACAGAATAAACGAGGAAAGGGAGGAGGTGGGCATATCTTTTGTAGTATTTATTCATTTTTGGAAAAGATTCTCTGGTGTGCCGATCCTACTTGGAATATCTCCAACTTGCCTCAAAGCTTAATTGCAAGTTGAAAAAGTACTAGATTCCAAGTTGGGGCTGCACATCAGAGTTGGTTGAAACAGATCGTTGCATGTGTGAGCTAGGCCTGTTTTTTGTGTGCCCTTACAATCAACCATTGGTTGTCACGTTTCAGCCGATAAATGATTGTGCGATGCGATTGAAAGTGCATGATGAATGAATGTCGAATGGTCTAATGTCCAAGCGGTATATGCTACGATGGTAGTACGGCGATTGAAAACGATGAAATTTTTTTGGAACTTCTTGGATATCTGGCCCAGAACAATTTCTCTAATTGGCAAATGGGGTGGGAAACAATCATGGTAGATATAAAATACGTTGTGAGTACTGTCAGGGCCAGATATGCAAGAAGTTCCCAATTTTGGCAAGAATATTATTATAATATTAATAATAATATTATTATTATATTAATATTTGTAGGCCGACAACATGGAAGAGTCGCTCGAAACGGACGAGCAGTGGATCCGCAGAATCTCTGCTGATTGTGAGTTTGTGTTGAATTTGGAAGAAATGAGAATCGTGGTTTCACCGGGAGGTTATTGCAAAGCGAATAAGAACAATTTTGAAGAAAAGAAGAAGAAAAGAACAATTTTGGTCCCTTTTGTTGTGAATTAAACGCATTGCACTACTTTTGTTGCGATGAGGATTCTAGTTGCAGCGAGAGGTTACGGTGAGATAATCAATCGTGTAGTAATTATTGTCATTTGGCCCACAATATCACGCGTAAAAACTGAAACAATACATCCCTTCAGCCGCAGCCGAGAGCCAAGTGTCCATCCACAGCGATCAGTCGGCGCCGGACTCCTTCGTTAGTGCGGTCACCGGAAGGAGAAGGGTACGGTAGATGGGGGTTTTTGATTTATCAATCCGTTTTATCGTTCTATAAAGTACTTCCATCCAACAGTTTGTGGTAGTTCTACTGAAGGGCAAAGTTATTATTGAGTGGCGATGTTAGTGAAGTAGTGATTAACAAACAATAATAGTTAAATATATTTCTAATTTTTATATTTCAGGCATTTCCTCGCAACAAGCGTGCGAAGGCGCTGAATGGGGTCGTCGAGAAGAGGAAGTTTGGCGTGGTGAAGGAAGAGAGGGAAGATGAGGAGGAGATTCAGGGTGAGCCGGTTGTTTTGTTGTTCGAGTGCAGTATGTGACAGTGACCTTGAGTAGGCGATTGATATTAGTTGGGATAACAAATGAACTGTTGGATGAGAAGGAAAATCCGGGTGAGTAGTTGAGTTGGTGATTTTGTGGTGCGGATGTGATAGATGATGTTGATCTGGCGCAAGAATGCAATACTTCATTCACGAGGAGGAGAAGAAGAAATAAAAAAAGGACTGCATGATGCTTATGAGGAAAAAATCACCCCGCAGAGTTCGTGGTGTGAATGGTTGAGATAAAGTTAGGCAGAAAGCAAGTTCGATAGTGACTCAACGTCTTTTGTCGAAAAAAATGCAACAACAGCGTTCGCCCCGTCCCGGTTGTTTCGTGGAGCGCATGTTTGTAATGAGGCTTCCTTTATACTGGATTGCGATTTTCGTCCTGATCTGGGTGACGTACATAATATCACGGGTCTCCTGTAAAAACGTAGGAAAATCAAAGACTTTTGCGACAGTGAAAAATATTTTGCCTTCGAATCGTCCAAACATATTCCGCCTAGGTGTAATGAGGCCAACGAGAACGGTCATTCACTTTGTTTCTCGAAATTTGCATATCTACTGATATGTTCTGAGTGATTTGCTCTAGTCATAGCCGAGCAGGCTCAAGCATCATTCACTCAGCGAGCAAGCGCATCGGTGGTACGGGTAGTTCAGTGGTAGAACACCTGCCCGGTAAGCGGAAGCCCCGGGTTCGATCCCCGGTCCGTGCCATAACCTTTGCTGTCTTGCAATGATCTTGCATATCTACGTGACTTTTTGATCTATAACTTCAAAAGGCTGCATCTCGCTTTGTTTTTGGACTAACGGGTTCTAACTTATTTCAAATGATTCGTATTGTCATTGCCTTCATTTTACTTTTCAGTGATCACAAGAAAAACGCCATCTTACATGCGTAAATTCCAAGAAACTGTTTTTTGTGCATACATTATGCAAATTATCTCGAAAATTTCTCGTTGTGTACACGAATTTTCTTTTCCATTTCGATTCCCCATCCTATGGGGGAGGTTCCCTATTACTTCATTTCCCCCAAATTTGGGCGCCCGATAGTGATCTCTTGACGCTATTTTTGGAACTTCAACTAATTTTTTTGCGCTGAAAAATAGCGTCAAGAGATCTCATGATTTCATCGCTGTGATCACGAATTTTATTTTCCATTTCGATTACCCATCCTATGGGTGACGTTCCCAAGTGTATCATTGCCCCCAACTCTGGGCGCCCGATATTGTTCTCTTGACGCTTTTTTTCAGCGCAAAAAAATTAATTAAAGTTCCAAAAATAGCGTCAAGAGATCACTATCGGGCGCCCAAATTTGGGGGAAATGAAGTAATAGGGAACCACCCCCATAGGATGGGGAATCGAAATGGAAAAGAAAATTCGTGTACACAACGAGAAAATTTCGAGATAATTTGCATAATGTATGCACAAAAACAGTTTTTCGGAATTTACGCATGATAGATGGCGTTTTTCCATGTGATCACTGAAAAGTAAAATGAAGGCAATGACAATACGAATCATTTGAAATAAGTTAGAACCCGTTAGGCCAAAAACAAAGCGAGATGCAGCCTTTTGAAGTTATAGATCAAAAAGTCACGTAGATATGCAAATTTCGAGAAACAAAGTGAATGACCGTTCTCGTTGGCCTCATTACACCTAGTCGAAGTATGTTTGGACGATTCGAAGGCAAAATATTTTTTACTCCTCGTGAACTCGCATAAATATATATATATATAGTATTGCTCCAAACCTAATTACTTTTGTTTGTCCTGCTCGGTAGTTTCAGAGTCCACAAGTTTGTCATGAGACTGAACGGATGAGAGTATTTGATTTATCGTGATCATGCGTTACAACGAATAAATTCAATATTTTGCTTAATACAAAAATATTTAATTGCAGACCAGAACGGCACGCTGCCGCAAGAGCGCGCCGAGACTGAGGATGAGATGGAATTGCGAGAGGAGGAGGAGGGAGAGGAGGGAGAAGAGATGGAGGAGGAGAATGGGCAGAAGGACGGAGGGGAGGAAGGTATGATTTTTTTCTATTCAAGCCTGGCGCTCAGGGCTGGGATTTTTTGATTTTGATTTTTTGAATTTTTTGAATTTTTTGACCATTTCAAAAAATCAAAAAATCATTCCGTCCATGTTTTAGCAGTATTTCGATCAATTTTTCGTAAATTTTGCGCTAAATCGGAATTTTTTTTGTCAAAATCGGCTGAAAATGACCAATTGAGATGTATATTTCAAAATGGATGGCAAAGCATGAAAGCAGTGTGGCTAAAACTTTGAGAATTGTGCCAAAATAACGCATTTTCGATTTTTACATCTTGATTTTCGCTGGAATAGATGTCCTTAAAAATTTTTTGAAATCAAAAATTTTTTGAGCAGGTTTTTTGAATTTTTTGATCAAAAATTTTTTGAAAATATTTTCAAAAAATCCCAGCCCTGCTGGCGCTAGGTACCTGTCGGCACTATTTCGCACACTGCTGGCCGAATTTTTGCAAATCTCGGCTTATGCAAATGGAAAATGATATTCATAAACGCAACAGCGTCTCTTGTTCAGAAGCGCTGGATGTGACGAAGGAGAAGGAAAATGAAGGGGATGATGCAGATGACGAGATGAGCGGAGAGAGGGAGAAGGAGAAGGAGAGGGATGGAGTGGAGGAGGAAGAAGAGGAGGAGGAGGAAGAAGAAGAGGAAGAGTCCGACTCGCAATGGGCCCGCAACCTGGCAGGAGGAGGGGAGGAGGAAATGGAAGAGGAAAGCGATGGAGAGGAAAGGGAAAGGAGAGAGGTGAGCCGTGCTTTAGGGGTTAATTTATTTTTGACGTGCCTGAGCAACTATGATCAAATGCGCCTGTGATCTGTGCGTTCTCATGACAACATTGAAGCGCAAGTGCATTGGCTGGATCTGAACTGTCTCATGTACATGCATTTTTTATTTCTTGCCTGACCTTTTCGTATCATCAACGGCTGATCTCGCGCGACCTTATACTGTCTGTGAAACAAAAAAGGGCATGTCTCTGACCCGTTTCCCCAGTGTCCATAGTTTTCCCTGGATTTTTTCAGTATTTATTGAAAGTTGTGACTGCACATTATCAAATAAGCCTGTTCCCTGCGCACCCTTTTACCGTCTATGAAACCAGAGTGTGATAGGGTAGTGGGTGTGATAGTGGACAGATAGGGTGTTTCGAACTTAAACGGCCGTTGCAGCAGCTGCAAGAGCAGGAGGAGCAGGAGTGATGGTGAGATTGGCCATGGTGTAATTTTTTGTGAGGAAAAAAGCTTACCAAACCATTCGTGAAGTAGTAGAGCAGGCTATAGAGTATGGGTGAAGGATTGTTACGTAAAATGTGGGTAGATCACGTTATTTGGCGAATGGGCCATGCTGATAAGGATGATAAAGAATGAAAGATAAGCAATTAAAATTCCAGGACGAGGGCATGACGACACCGAGCGAGCGGACGGGAGATGAGAGAGAAGGAGGGTCGCAGGTGATTAGTTAATTGATTAATTAAGTAATTAATTGAAAAAATGTCAAAAATATGGTGGAAAGCCGATGGGGTAAACCAGGTAGACTGAGGGACCGTACAATGTAGATGTGCCCAATATTCGGAAGGGTTTCGAAATCACTGTCTTTAGGGTTGAAAAAAATACATCATTCAAGGTGGACTCATTTCCATTTCCGCATGATTCGAGCAACCTAGTCAGATTCAGGGTGCACAGAATGGACAAAAGTTATGTTTCCTGTGTGGTATCAATCAATGGTAGGTTTTGAGTTTGACCAACAAAACAAAGTTCGTTTGCCGTAGTGATGGTGGCACACGTCGTGTTCAGGCAGTGTCTTGTCGGATTCCGGGTGCAGCCAACGCGCAATTGTTATGTGTCCATTGTGGAATCAATCGGAGGTTGTCTCGTCTGTCAAACGAAACACATATCATGCGTTGTATTCATCTAGTGTATCAAGCCAGATTCAAGGTACAGGCAATACAGAAGCGCTCAATTGCAGTCAGAGTGCTAATATGTAAAGGACCCGCAGTCTCAACCACAACAATATGATTCGTAGAAGCAGTGCTGCGTCGACGTTACACATTTCCATTAGTCATATGGTCTATGGTGATTCAGCGTTCGCGCTGCTCTGTTATTCGTTTCGTCCAGGGTGTTACTGATTTTTTCGGAATTCTCGGGGGGATAAATAATTTACTAATTTAGCTGTTAATTAATTAATCAATCCCTCTGTTGCAGTCCTCATCGGACAGCGTCGTGCCGGAGTCGTCGCAAGGGTCGCGGGAGTCGCAGGGTTCGCAGGGGTCCCAACAGCAGTCGCAAGGGTCGCAGGGGTCGCAGCCTCAGGAGCAGCCCCAGGAGCAGCCAGCGAGGAGCCGGGAGACGGCGTCGCAGGTGAAGGAGTGGATTAGAGAATGGTTTTTGGTGCCGCCAATGGCCCTTGATCAGAAATGAACAAGGAGTTGGGCAGTTGTGCACTGGGTGGAGCGTGAATCGGACTAGGCATTGATCCCGTTAATGAGTAGTGAACACAACAAAGAGCCAGGAGCAGTCGCAGTTGTGGGAGATTGGATAATGTTTTGTTGAATTTTAGATTGCGGGGAACGGCAGTTGATTGGCAATGAACCGAGAGTTGGACATTTCTGCGCTGGGTGGAGCGTGAATCTGGCTGGACATTTAATGAGTTGTTTAATAAGAACAGAGTGGGTATTTAGGAGCAAGGAGCAGCCTTTGCAGTCGTGGGAGTAGAGGTGAAGTAGAGAATGTTTTTGGTAGCAGCAAACAGACATAAATTAGTAGCTATCCGACAATCGAGTACTTGTACACTGAATGGATCTTGAAATAACTTGGTGTTTGTGGTTCGATCTATTCGAGCTTATTTCGATCCTGCAAGAAATGTGCTCTGATTCCTTGTCAGATTTGCGGTCCAGCCAATGCAAAAGGGATTGCTTGTTAGTAGGGTGCCAATAGGTGAGACGATATCTAATACACAAAATATAAAAAAAATCTGAATAATGATGACGCAATGTTTACTAATGATGATGTAATTCTTCCCATTACAGGCGTCGTCCGTCGTCGAAGCTGGGCGGGTGCAGAGGGGTGAGTGTTGCTAAGGAGAGTACGGTCTCTCACTTTCCCATGCTCTCACGCTTTGTCCGACCGATGAGAGAGCATTGGTAAATGAGAGACCGTACAATTGTTGCAAGATTCGAATTCTGACCCCATAATGTGGTGTTAAAAACCAGGAAAAAGATCCGATCTTTGACATCGAGCCTGTTAAAAAATCGTGCAAAGATCCGATCTTTGTCTGTGCAAAGATTCGGCCACACAAAGCTCGGATCTTATATTTGAATTCCCGCATTTATCACATTTATCGATTATCTCTTTCTGTAGAGCCGATAGTCACTTGAAATGCCGGATTTGAGTCAAATATGCCGTCTGGAATCTATTCTCAAAATCTCAAGTCTCTATCTTCATTGGGGACGGTGATATTAGCTGAAACAAAATAGGCGCGAATTCAAATTTAAGATCGGATCTTTGCATAACTTTTTAACAGGGTCGATGTCAAAGATCGGATCTTTATACCGTTTTTTAACATCGCATTAGTCCGTTCACTGTTCGATCTAATGAGTGAAAGATAGGGACAGAAAAGAAGTAGGTCAAGACCAGTGTTTTATGATGATTCGCACTGGGAGAAACGAGGTTACACAATGACTAACTAAACTTGTTCGATCCCAATTTTTTGATCGTTGTAGTTGATACCTTTGTAAAAGACTTAATTGACAATTGGCTTTTAATTAATAACATAATTAGTAACTTTCGGGTAATCAGTAGATTAATTAATTAACTAATTAACTAATTACCCAATTAATTAGCAGAGCCGGAAGAGTCGATGCCGTTCAGTCGGATGGAGAGGCTGCAGTGCGAGCTGTCGGAGCGACTGGCTGGGGTGAGTCGTCATTATCTGCCGGACCCCGCCCCCGCGACTCCTCCCACAGACTAGGAAGGGAGGAGGCGCGAAGGCTGCTTGTTGTTAGGGCAGTAGGCTTGTTAGGGTTGCTCCGCTCCCTCCATAAGGAGGGAAGCTGCGGCTGCATGGGGTGAGTTTTGTAATTCTTCGTAATAATTAATATTTAATTCCTTATTTATTTTAAAAATACTATTATGCAGACACAAGTAATGAACCATAACAGTGAAGATTGAGTCGATTCCAGGCGAATTCATGCCCCACGCGCAGCGCAAGTAGTCGGATAGTACAGCAATACGTATTGGTAACCTATTCTCAAAAATACCTGTTCACTGATTTTATGCAAGCCACAAAAAGGAATCGCGGATTGCCTAATGATGATGCAATGATTCGCAGGGCCTCGACAGTGACACGGAGGTGCGCGCGATCGTCCGCGAACGGTTCCTGCTCCTCCTCGGTCTCACCACGCCACAGGTACGGTAGTCTCGAAATTGGATTTGGATTTTAACACATTTATCAAGAGTAGGCTCTGATGTGCATGGCAGGCCACTTCTGGCTTCTTGCTTGTCTCAAGAAAGTGGGCCCGATTGTTCGCATGAAGAGATCTTTCCATCTTGCTTGAGGCCTTCCACGTTTCCGCTTAGGCCCTCGCGGGGTCCATTCGATCACAGATCTGCTCCACTTCAAAT
>LS494393.1:226735-268147 GCA_900490845.1 Pristionchus japonicus | reverse complement strand
CATACGCAGCTTGTATTCGCCGGCCAATCTCCGCCCCATCCTTCCCAGTGATAGAAATTGAGCTTCCCAAATAGATAACCTCCTGTTTTAACCCCACAACCTTCCCTGCTACTCTAACCTCCCTGGGATTTTCCTTAGAAGTCATTCCCACAGTTTTGTCCCCGTTAAGGAGCAGCCCGACCTTAGATAATTCCCTCTCGGTCTCCTCGGTCTCACCACGCCACAGGTACGGTAGTCTCGAAATATCGATTGCAATTGAGTGAAAGTTGTGAATCTAGAACTGTTGGTCGTTTCTGAGTAATCTACAGAGAAATGGTTCATGATCGGTCTACCTCAGTTGTTGTTATTGAAAGATTGCTAAATTATACTCGTTTGTAATCGCAGTGAACCTTGAATTCCGCGTAGTGTATTCACGTATTCACGCGTATTCACTTTTTTAAACTTGCTGAGTCCCCAGTATATTCGATGTTTCACGCGTTCTATACATAGCCAATGATTCTCATGATGACAGTAATATCCAGAAACGTAGAACCGAATCTATCTGAAAACGTGCAAACTATTTTCGTTTTGCGATATGTTCAGAATAGGAGTGTTGATAGTTCATGGCACGTACAAGCTAGCAGGGCTCGCCGTGCGGATGATTATTACAGCTAACGTAGAACAAACACAAAATATTTTCGTCCCTTTCTGACTCGCGATTCATCGTTTCTACACATTCTTTGCGATTTCTAATTGTTCAATGATCGAGAGCTGTGTAGAACAAAACAAATATTTTTTTTCCGCAGGATTTTGACAAAAACGAGAATTTGAGCCAGCGCTAAATTTGCGTTTCATTGATCGTTCAACTCTATGAGGTTCTGCGATTAGACGATAACGAGATGTGACGTAGAACGAATTCAAAACAAATTCCTCCCATTCTGACTCGCCCTTCACAACTGCTCCATACTCATTGTGATAGCTCCTCTTTCGATCATGCAGCTGCTGACAATCGAAATTCACTGATTTTTATTCACGGATCATCGCGGCTCCACATGGGAACTACATTCAGCTAGTTTCCCAGTGCAATCAGTACGGACGACTTGTCTTTCATAATAGCCAAAACAACAATGTTATTGTTATTATTGTTATTATTATTCTTCTTCAGACGCCGCTGACGGAGTGGAAGCGCATGATGGGCGCCGTGTCGGCCAGCGAGGTGGCGAAGAAGGACGTCGAGGATGCGTACCCAGGAGAGGAGACGGTAAGGATTACGGTAGGGGTACGGTATCAGAGGATTACGGTAGATCAGGATCAGGGCGAGATACTGTGGGACTACTGTAGATGGGTTTTGGTAGTAAACGATCGCAGAGAGAGAGACGTCGAGGATGCGTACCCAGTAGAGGAGACGGTAGGGATTACTGTAGGGATACGGTAGGAGTACGGCATAAGAGGATTTCGGTAGTGAAATTGTCAGGGCTGGTACGAAAGGATTACTGTGGATGGGGTTTGGTAGGAAGCAGTGGCGGAGAGGGATGTCGAGGATGCGTACCCAGGAGAGGAGACGGTGAGGATTACTATAGGGGTACGGTTGGTCAAAAGGGTCACGGTTGGCACCTACTAGGCAGGAGACATAAGGGGAAATGAAGAAGGATCGGTGAGGTCGATGTTTTAATCACTCTTGATATTTCGAAGATTATGCGCTAAACGATATCTTGTGATTTGTCATTCGCTACAAATAGATATTTTCGTTGCAATTAGACTGTTATCGATATTTTAAATTACCAATCGATAAACTGTGAATAATCAATCAATAATTCGCAGACGGACGAGGAAAAGGCGACGGCACACCGCACGCTGGCCCGACTCGTCGTGATCAGAATGATCGAGAAGCAGGTACGGTAGTCAGTTGACGATCGGAGGGGGAGTACGGTATTGGACATTGTAGTAAATCAGGGCTCTGCTACGGAGTATACGTTGTTAGTGCGAAACTGTTCATTTCCTTTCATGAACATTCGGTGTTTCAGTAATGCTATGAAGTCTTGAGACGGGGGAAAAGATTGATTGCACTTGGATCTTGCCATGAAAAAAATCAATACCTTTTCCAGATTCGCGAGTTCCGCACGAGCCAGATTCAATCCAGTCAGAGAGGAAGCGAATGAAGACCCCCGCTCTCTCCATTTCCCATAGTCTCTCGCACTGTCTTACCGTTCTCTCCATTTCCCATAGTCTCTCGCATTACCTGATCAGCCGAAACAGAGTTTTGACTCATTCCTCGATACACACACTGTGTTGCTGCCGTATCTGTCTATTTTCTATATTCTTTTGTATTCGAAAGCTCGATAGGTCAAGAGGACTTGAGGGATTGTCGAATACCGTTGATTATCGTTTGTTACCTTTCACTAGATCCCAGATCACTCGCCATTTTCCAAACATTCAGCAATTCATGATTCCCCCTCCCATTCCAAACTCACATAATTATTCATTATTGTTATTGATTTCTATCATAATTTCCCTGACTTGAGTTTTTATCGAATTTGATTCAGTCTGACTGTAAATATCGATTTTTCCTTCTCAGCGAAAGTACTTGTTCTCGTATTTGTGCTATTGTTTCCCCGATAAAAAACTGAAAGAAGCTGGTTGTTTGGGCGAGAAAATACACTTTATAGCAGTGTCGTTGCTGGTAAATGTCGATTTTGCTCGGCATGCTTGTTCTAGGTTTCACGAGTTCTTTACGTAGGAGTACGGAAAGGGACTGACAATGGAAGAGGTATGATTGACGGGAAAAAACATTCAACAATTTTGATTTGAGAAGTAGAGGTGATATTGTCTGCTCACCTCTCTCCAACTCTCTTGTGTGTGTGATGAGCGAGAGATAGGCAGGCGCTCCCGCTCTTCTCCCTCCCCTCGCCTCTGCCCGCTGACTCTTACCCGGTGTGTCTAGCACGCGCTCTCTGCATAACCACTCTCCCTCGTCTCTCTCGACAGGACATGACGATTTCGTGTTTGTGGGAATCTCTCTGAATGAATGTGACTGATACACTTTCAAACCACTGATCCTATCAATTTTTGGTTTACCAGCCTTTGGGCGAGGTTCTGTTTTCATCAGGTGTCGGCATTTCTTTTCCTGAAATTACAATGAAGTGTTGGCAAATTGCTACATGTGACGCTTAAAAAACTTGAAGATGCGGCTCTGATCTCTCATTCTACTGGGTGAGGTCAGATCACCAAAAGAAAGATAACGGCGGGATTCAAGAAATCAATATCAGAAAAAGAATTCAACGGATGAGGGCAAAAGATTCTCTCTGGCCGGGAATTGAACCCGGGTCTCGCACGTGACAGGCGCGGATACTAACCACTATACTACCAGAGACATGAGATTGCTTGACTGATTGCGCTATCATATTCTTAACCTGCTCTGCTTGAGCAAATTTGACGAGAAGTATTTTCAAGTTCTATTTAGGGAAACGCGTACAATGGTTAGTGTTATGATAAGGGGTTGTTCGTACGTCAGAGCATGTTCGTCAAACAAATCTTGAAAATATTTCACCTCCTCCGCACTATCGACAATACCTTGACTAGAATCTGTGAACCAAACATGCTGTCCGGATCAAACTATAAAAGCCCGAAACACCCATAGAAGGGAGCATTCACCATGCATTCACCCATGATTCTTCTGATCCTCCTTGCCTGTATGTCGGCTACAGCAGTCTCTGCAAATTTGGTAAAGTGCTACAAGGACTGGTCGAGATGCACTCCGGCGACGGCTTTCGGTGAGCCTTGATTCTTCCCAGATTCATGATCTTTAATCTCTCGCAGCTACTGGGATACTGTGGAAGGACTGCGCGGACTACTGTAGACAGTGCCAGGGCCGGGCAACGGGAGCCTGTGAGAAGGTGGCATACACGATCTGCGGAGGCGGATTCCAGTGCCAGTGAGTGATCTTGTGCATTTACTATTTTCCGGCCGATAAATACGGCTCGTAGTAAACTGACTCATTAGCAATGATCAAGTAATGGCTCAGATAACTGAGACAAACACTTCAGATGTCATGGCAAGAACATTACGCCGAACTTCGAACCAAAGGCGTGGCTGACTTGCCAGATGATGCTTTGATCTTTGATCTTCGGAAATCCGCACTCTTACTCGATAAAGTACTTTCTTGAAAGAACTTCTGAACTTCCTTGGTGTGAAGCAAAACCTGTACGGGAACAACGTTGCTTATGTGACAACAAAGATTTTTTTACCTTTGAGTCATTCCTCAAATTGGATCATGCGATGTTGACGCGTTTCTTAGCAGTATTCTTATAAAAGCCTCCACAGCGAAGAGGGGTGAGCGTTCACAATGCATTCTCCGCTCGTTCCTCTCCTCCTCCTCCTCTCGTTGCTCGCCGTTACAGTTCACTGCGTGTGCCCTTCGAGATGCCAGCCACAGGGCTTTCGTGAGCGATCTTTGATCTTTGAAGTTGTTCAAAATCGGTTTCTTCTAGTCAAGCTGCTGAGCTGCCCCGACTTCTGCAGGGATTGCCAAGGCAGAGCCCAGGGCGAGTGTGTGAAGGTCGCTGATAAACCGTGCGGGCCGCTTGTCCTGTGCCAGTGGGTTTTTGCACCACGGCACGTTACGAAAGAGGGAGACGACCCATTTTTTGCCGCGACGCGTGGGCCTTTCCCGGGCGTTTTACCGGTCAAACAGAGTGACAGGGTTGCTTAACATGGTGCCGGAGTGCCACGTTTCGCAACGATGTCGCGACGGGTAAGGTACCGGGGGCGCTTTCGCAATCAAGCGTCGCGATCTTTTCATGGGCACTCGTAACGGGCCGTGGCACAGATTTTTGATGAACTCTCTGATAGATCCCGTTCAGGTGCAAGGGCGCCAATGTCCCAACAAGCAAAAACCCTGCAACTTGGGTGAATTGCAAACTTGGCGTTGCATAAGTGCTCAACCAGTGCCCGAATCGATAAAGAACTTCATTCATTATTATTACAAGTGCAAATTATTATATTACGTAGATTGACTGCACAGCCTGAATACATTGAGATGCACTTTTATCAAATAATAATACGTTTTTAACAGCTGTATTACGAATTATTACTATACTCAATGTTCAGGTTCTAGGCCGGATTCACTGGATACGCGGGATATCCACTGTTCACCGGGGGCGGGGCGGGAGGGTAGACCGTGGGTGGAGTGAACACTTGCAGAGGGACGGGCGGATAGGAGGGAGGAGGAATGAATACATTGAGATACACTTTATCTTTGATTATTAAGTTTATTAGCAGTTGTATTACGATAAATTATGAAAAGTTCGATCGATTATATTCAATGTTCTGTTCCTACGCTGGGTTCACAGGATACGCTGGATATCCCCCTTTCACTGGGGGCGGGGCGGGAGGGTAGACTGTCGGAGGAGTGAACACTTGCAGAGGGACGGGCGGGTAGGAGGGAGGAGGAGGAGAGTAGACCGTGGTGGTGGAGGTCACGTCGTCTGGGAAACGAAAGATGTGTTTCAGTCATCACCTTCATTGTCGCAATTATCAATTATCAAGTATCAATCCATCTATAAATCAGTCAATCAATCAATCTTCAATGTAAAACATCGCCTGAAGTCGTTCTCAATGAACCTGTGAAGGCTTTCTAACAGGAAAAATGTCCTATACTAGTTTTATTTAGGCCTGCGAGAGACTATTTCGTACGTAAAACTACAATTCAACCGGAAAAGCGAAACTTCGTACCTTCATAATCGTAGTGGTTCTTCGCCTCTTCGACCTCCAGGTAGCGAGCAACCTGGAATTTATTATTTTAGAGCGAAAAACATGAGTTGTTTTGGATTCTGCGATTTCCCAATACTCACCATCCACCACACGCAGCAGATGAGCAGGCAGACGGCGATGAAGATGAGCAGGCCGATCAGCACCCACGGAGTGTCACCGGATCCCTGAGAAAGTGATCTTTGATCTTTGATCTTTGATCTTTGATCTCTTCCTCTCCTCAGGTTGATCTCTATCAAAACAGTAATAATGGATACTGGCTACTGTAAACCAGTTCGGAATAGGGCATCAGCAGTCGATAACACCGTACCTCTGCCTGGGGTTTCCTGCAACATTCCCAGCCACAGCAGACCTCGTTGGCGTTGCAGGACCAGGCCATCTCCTTTGTCCTGCAATCGATAATGTAGGAATACGGTAGGTTACGATAGCAGCAGCTATTGATTTGATTCACATACGTTGTGGTTGTCGTATTCATGAGCGTCTGTTGTTCCGCCGGCTTCAAGTCGGAGACCTTTCGGGAGCATCTGAACATCGATTTAGTGATTTTTGGGTGAAATGTTTTCTGAATTCTAGGAACTTGTGCACTTTTGACACTGCCTCATCTCTTGGGACCGGTCAAATTTATACAGTCCTGCTGGATTTTATACAGTCCTTTGACAGTTAGAGAAACTCAAAAGTAAGTGATCGTACTGAACAGATTTCGTCTTGGGCAGATGCTTCTTGCTCGAGTAGTAGTGATAGTTGCCTGCTCTGAAAAATCAATATGCTTCCAGCAGAAATACGGTAAGAGCATACTGTAACAGTGAAAAATCGATAATGAAACTCACACAAAGTATGCGGTCCCAGCATCAAAGCATGTTGAGCAAGTATGGCCACTATATCCCGTATAGATAATTGGGGTAATGATCTGCGGTCTGCAAGGGGTACGGTAGACTTGGGGTACGGTAGATGAGGAAGTCGGTATTAAAAATAGAAATAAAACGTTCCGGACACACGACTGTGTACGCTGAAATATGTGCGACTCATGAAGGGGCGTGGCTTCACTTTGAGAAAGTGCGCGGCAGCGTTTAAAAGTGCGAATTTAGTTTAACTCTATGTTTACATCGTCTCCGCTGGTGCTTCTATCGTATGTGAGCACTTTATAAGTTAGAAAAGCATAAAAGAACGTGTGAAAACGGCGGTGGTGTAGTTCGAGTTCTGTCATTTCAAAACCTCGTCGCCCTAGTCGCGTACGGAACGTTATATTTCGTGGTGTATGACAAACTTTTTAATTTCTATGATAGCTAGCTCACTTGTAGCCTCCATTCGCGTATATGGGCGCGTAGTGATAGTTCCAGCCGTTGACTGAAAGATCAAAGATCAAAAAGCGGTTGGGAGCCGGAAAATCGAGGACCGGAAAGAAGTTTGTCAAACGAACCGGATCCTCGGGTGTACGCTGGTGGCGGCACACCGGACACTCCGTAGCCACTCGGACGATAGATGTGGATATCTCAAAGAATATAGTCATTCTTCGATCGCCCACTCTACCGTACCCCTGGATCCTCCTCCGGGTGGTCTGCTTCCGTGGCTTTGACCTGAAAACGATCAATGGATACGGTAAATGAGAAGGAACGTTGCCTCTTGCGCCGCTCTGTCCTCGTGACCCAGAGCCTCGGCCGCCTGTAATGGTAGGGTACTTTGGATACGGTAGAGGTTACTGTAATTGTACCTCCGACGTTAGTCGATCCCCTGGATATGCTGGATCCTCGGCCTCCTGAGCTGCCACCGGTACGGTATGATTACGGTATTTTCTTCCAATCAATGTAGGATTACGGTAGGAATACGTTAGGATGTGCTTACTACCGCCTTTTCTTGACCCGACTGGCACAGTGCAGCAGAGGACGAGGAGGAGGAGGGAGAGCCTCATCCGATTGAGTGCTGATACTGTACAATATTGATTTTTTAAATAAGAAAATCATTGATTGTGAGTAGAACGAACGAAAAAACTGAAGAAGAACCAAGAAATGACGGTACTTTCCCATTTTTTGGCCCACACTGCACCTCTCCAACCCCAAGTAATGGAATGAGAATGGTAGGTCTGTTGGAATAAGATGAGCCAAAAATAGGAACGCGCCGTAATGACTACCTGTTCCGACGGATGAGTAAGGTTGAAGTGAAGAATTCCAACCAATCAATACCACTTCTCTCCAATCATTTCCATTAGCACCAATCGGAGCGTGAGTCAACAGTGAATCAGACGCACACAAGAGAAGAGGAGGATTCTTTTCCATTTCCTTCTTCTATCGGTGTCTCCTCCATTTGTAGTAATGATGAGCAATCGCTGAGCAAGCGGATCATTTATTTTCGAAATTTGCTGACAAGAAATAATGGGAAAAGCTAGGAATGAAGCTAACAGAAGACACAACCTCTTGGAGTGTAGAATCATGAAACGGAAGGAAAAGCAAGGAGCTAGAAAAGTCGAGACGGGTATGAGACAGGAGAGGGAGCAAAGAAGGCACATTTGGACAAGTAGACGTTGCCCAGCTCTTCCGATCATGTTGCCTCGTCCGTCGGGAGTGGCTCTCATTCAAAATTTAACCGCAGGGGGCACAGTGTGGGGGACCGAACCACTGACCGGTGCGGACCACCCGGGGACGGACGGGACAGGGCAGCCCCGGCACCGATATACTTGGCAGCAGAGTCAATGTTCACCATTTGACATCCCCGAAGTGCCATTTGAAATGAGACCTCTTGAACATGGAGTGGGCTCTAGACGCGCCGGGTTTGGGCGGGCGGCGGAGTTGCTGCCGGAGATGCAAAGCGTGGTTGTGGCATGTTGAGAAGTTTCGAAAACGCATTGATTGTTCTTTCTTTCTGCTACGTAATGCGAAAAAGTCACTTTTCGTTGCCCATCTTCCTAATTATCATTTTTATCGCTCGAAAATGGAACTAGGTCGGATGAGAAACAAATGAAGGCGAGAGACAAGAGTTATGCAATAGCCGGAATATGCAAATGGTTCTCATCCGACCTAGTTCCTCGAAAATCGTGTTCGATGTGATACCTCACTGCGTTTCGTTCTTGCCGGCCGCGTCCGTCGGGAGTGGCTCTCATGCAAAATTTGACCGCAGGGGGCGCAGTGTGGGGGACAGAACCACTGGGCGGTGCGGACCAACCGGGGACGGACGGGGTCGGCGACCACTACCGGGTCTCTCGCTTCCACCCTGCAGTAAGGGAAGACTGGAACTTGTAACCCCGGTTGTGGGATCGAATTTAGACCCTTGTAGGCATCGTGGTTACTAGACGCGACGGGTTTGTGCAGGTTGGAGCACAACATGCACAGCTTGGTAGTGGAATACTGCGAAAAGTTTCGAAAACATTGATTTTTCTTCATATCTGCAACGTAATGCGAAAAAGTCACTTTTCTATCGTTCGAAAATCGTTTTCGATATGAGGAATTCCATTCCCTTCGTTTCGTTCTTGCCGGCCGCGTCCGTCGGGAGTGGCTCTTTCGCAAAATTCGACCGCAGGGGGCGCAATGTGGGGGACCGAACAACTGGCCGGTGCGGACCACCCGAGGACGGACGGGGACAGCGACCTCTGGTGTGCCAATCCAACTTGGAATCAAGCAAATTCCCAACTTGCCTCCAAGCTTGATGGCAAGTTGGAAAAGTACTTGATTCCAAGTTGGATCGGCCAGGGGGCAGAGCCTGGTTACGGTAGCTCTGCCTTGGTTCCTTCCATCCAAAGATCACTATTGATTGAAGACAGCGGAAGCTGCCTTGAAGCGTAACCGAGCCCCACGCGGTAAGACGGTCTCGTCGGGACCGTAACCAGTTAGGCGCCGTCGCGCCCTAGTTCGGGTTTGAGGGAGCTGCGAGAGGGGACCTTATAGGGAAGCTGCACTCTAGACGCGACGGCTTATCCTTTACAACTCTGTCTTCTCTGCGTCTCTCAATCCAGGCACTCTCTCGTACTTGATTCCAAGTTGGGAAATTCAGGTGGGGGTACTGTACTTGATTCCAAGTTGGAAACGCCACTTTGCTTGATTCCAAGTTGGGTTGGCACACCAGAGACCCCTACCGGGTCTCTCGCCTGCATACTTACGGGGAGAACACTCGAGCTTTTGTCCCCAAATGTGGGGTCACATTTAGGAACCTTGTAGGCATCGTGGTTGCTAGACGCGGCGGGTTTGCGCAGGCGGCAGAAGCGCAGCAAAAGGGGCGGAGCTTCGCATGGGGGTTGCAGCAAAGTCCTCTAAGACTCGTGCATTTTACTTGAGAAAAATGTGCAGTAGTATTCGATTCTTACTTTCCCATATTTCGATGTTGCATGCATGCGATCTTCCATCATTTTCATCGTTGAGCATTGATCTGAATTAGGGTTGGCACGGAGAGTCTGAACCGACCGATTCATTCGCGCGCGATGAGACTCGAATGAGTCGGAATGAGAAATGATTCCTCACTCTCGGACTCTAGAGAGTCCGAGAATTCTAGGGGGAAATAACTCGGACTCTAAATAGTCCCAATTTTTATTAGTACTCTGAATACAGGAAAAAAGTGGTGAATTCATGAAATAGTATTTATCTACGCATTTACTCTCAGAAATGCGATATTACTTTCATTCTCCTCTCTCATTACGCTCATTCCATCGCTTATTTCGCGATGAGTTTCACTCGCCATTCATTTGCTCTTTTATTGCGTTGAGACTCCTCAGAGTCTGGACTCTATAGAGTCCGAACATTCGGACTCTCTAGAGTCCGAGACTCTGGTGAGTCCGAACGTTGGGACTCAATTGAGTCCGGACTCTCTGTTGGACTCAGTCTGCCAACCCTAATCTGAATGTAGAAACTTTCTTCGAATTGGAATCGCAGGAAGAAAGAGCCACATTAATTAGGCCTTTCGTACCCATTTCCTTCCACCTGTTCGATGCTTGCTACCACGTCCGCCGGGAGTGGCTTTTTCGCAAAATTTGACCGCAGGGGACACAGCGTGGGGGACCCACTGGCCGGTGCGGACCACCCGGGGGCGGACGGGGTAACGGGGTTTTCAACGCGGCGTTCAATAGCCACTGGCTTTCATGATGGCTTTCAACAAATTGCGCATCATGTTGTCACGAGGCCTGATCGAATGACGGGAGTCATTGACCGGTGTGGCTCCCGTATCCCCGTCGACTGGACCGAATTCAGGCCCTTCGTAGGCAGCGAGCGTTCTAGACTCGACGGGTTTGTGCAGGCGGCAGAGCCTCGCGCGGGGAATCCAGATTTTTATTCTTCGTGAAATAACTTGCATGTAACTATCGAGCATTTGCCTGCTGTTGTGGTAAACGAATGTGAAGGAATGTTGGCATGATCTTTGATCTTTGCACCTGAACAACAACAAAAAACGAACAGATCACTCGGTGTTACAGCAGGAACGCATGAAGCTCCGCCCCTTCAGCTGCTCCTCCGCCGCCTGCTCAAACCCGGCGCGTCCAGCGACCATGCTGCCTACAAAGGACCTCAATTCGGTTCAGTTGTCGGGGAGCGAGATTCGTCTCGTAATTTTGCAAACCAGACAACAATTGGTCGGCATTGACAACACTGTCAGAGCGGATGCAATAGACGTCAATTGGTCAGCAAAATAGAACGCAACGCCCCGTCCGCTCCCGGGTGGTCCGCACCGGCCAGCGGGTCCCCCACACTAGGCCTCCTGCGGTCAAATTTTGACGAAGCCACTCCCGGCGGACGCGGCAACACGAGGGAAAAGATTTGATTTTAGCTAAATTTTTCTTTTCGATATCTCGACTGCTGCAAATCCATTTTCCTGCTCTGAAATTTTGGTTGCAGTGCAAGAAGTTCAAAGAAAGATTTTGAAACGAAAAATAACTGTGAATTACGAATCTTGCTGCATGAAGCACAAAAGTGCAATGCAGCACTCACCCCCCGCTCAAACTGTCCCGCACACTGCGCCCCCCTGCGGTCAAATTTTGCATGAAAGCCACTCCCGACGGACGCGGCAACATGAACGGAATAGGGAGCATTCGAAATTTTCAGTCCAATGCAGAGCTAGATACGCTCCTTCAGCATTGCCTTCGCCCCTTGCTCAAACCCGTCGCGGGTCGAGCGCTCGCAGCTGGTAAGGGACTCATTTTCCGTCTCAAAGCGCGTATGCGGGGGGAATGCGGGAGCTTCGGCTCCCGTACCGAATCTTTCCAAAAAGGGAGTTATCCGCAGCGATGGGTCGCATGCACAGCCCGCACGTCCGTTCCCCTGGCTGGCCCCGTGCCGCGCAGTGTTCCCCCCTGTGCCCCTGCGGGCCACAGTTTTGGTTTGAGCCACCACCGACGGACGTGGGGCAACGAGAAAGATGCAAAAGAGCACGGATGGATTCGCAAACACTCAATCAGACTCCTGTGCCAGAGAAATTATTCAGGACGTGGGGCAACATGCAAGAAGCTATCGAACGTACGGTTTTCAACATTTTGCTACGCCGCCGAAGCTCGCTCATACCCGTCGTGTCTAGAGACCTCGCCGCATCCAAGGGATCGCCGTTCCCACCATTCTTCGGGGATACGGGAACGCTCCCGTCATTGACGCAAGCATCTCGAGAGAATGGTGTGCTTTTCGCTCAGTACGCCCCGTCCGTCCCCGAGTGGTCCGCACCGGCCAGTGGGTCCCCCACACTGCGCCCCATGCGGTTAAATTTTGCACGAAAGCCACTCCCGACGGACGCGGCAGCATTCACGGAATGTTTGGGATTCTCGCTTCATATCTGATCGGACAACGTGAACAACAGAAATTCTGCTACAGAAAGTCAAATTTCGCACAATCACTTGGATATCTCTGAATCAGCAATGAAATGAAGAACGAAGTATTGTCCTGACCAAATTGTCCTCCTCACTCCTCATTCGCTCCTCTGTCTCTCCTCACGAGTGGCAGAATGAGGCTGTTCGTCCTTCTTCTCCTCCTCTTTTGCGCTGAGCGAGTCGGATCCAGAGGTACCGTATTCTCTTCTACTGTAACTCTACCGTAACCAATCCTACAGTATCCCTACCCTTGCAGGCGGTTTCGGTGGCGGTGGACGTGGCGGAGGTTCCTTTGGAGGAGGAAGCCGAGGCATGTACCGTACTCCTACCGTACCACTACCGTACCCTTACTACAGAATTCGATACCGTATCATTACAGGAGGAGGGAGCTGGGGTGGCGGAGGAAGGAGCTGGGGAGGAGGCGGCAGGAGCTACAGCGGAGGAAGGAGCTACGGTATCCTATCGTATCGTTCCCGATCATCGATTCGTTCCTTTCAGGAGGAGGCGGCTACGGTGGTAAGTGCCGATCGATGCTGATCAATATATGTGCTACAGTACTTTCTTCATACCGTATCAGTCTTAGATTCTACCGTACTTTGACAGGTCGTAGCAGCTACGGTGGCGGATACGGTGGCCGAAGTTACGGTGGCGGAGGTACGGTAGTCTAAAATACTGTAGGAATGGCGTAATCATTGAGGAGTCTACTACACTCGGCCGCGCACCTACGTCGGGGTCGGTGTGGCGCCCGCTCACTACAGCTATGGATCGGGTTCGTTACCGTAACCCAATCTACCGTAACCCATCTGATGCGGATTGATCTTTGATCTTTGCAGTGTACGGCTGGCGCTACCACTACGCGCCCGTCTACTGGTACGGTGGATACACGTGAGTGATACGGTATTATCGATTTTCGCAATCTACAGTATCCGACCGATACCGTACCCCTACAGTACCCTTCCAGTCCACTCGTCGTCCATCCGGTGATGTACGGTCACTACTACGGCTGCGTGGGCTGCTACTACGCCGGATGCTCCACGTGCTACTGGCGGTGAGCCGGAGCCGGAAAATTAGCCAGAACCGGAACCGGATTTTCGAAGAGCCGTGATTTGCAGCCAGTCGCACCACGGCTACAACTACGACTACTACTCGAGCAAGGAGTACGTGCCGAAGAGCGATGTGAAGTAAGCAGAAAATCATTTCCCTGGAAGGGTTGTTGAATTTCTCTCTATCCTGAAATGTGGTTGAACATCTAAAGCTAGCACTGTTCGCCTCCAATATCGTCTCTAAATATTGTAATTCGAGCACTGAAAATCGTAACCTCGATGGTTGAACTGCCTTACAAGCATGCTTGTTAGCTAAAATGAGAGTTCAAAGATCAACTTCATCCTCAGGTGCTCACGAGCGACGACTGATCTCAAGGAAGAGGATAAGGCAAAGCTGGTCAAGGACACGAATAGTACCGTGTAAGCTACCGTAACCTTGAATACAGTATCCTATCGTATCTCTCTAGTAATACCGTATCCCTGCATTACTACCGTATCCCTCTCCTACAGTATCCTACCGTATCCCTACCGTATCCCCTTTGCAGTCCGACGGAGATGTCGTGGGCGTGTCCCAGCAACAGCGCGTGCTGCGGCTGGGAGTGCTGCAAGGTGCCCGAGGAAGAGGTACGGTAGTATCGATCGGAGATCAAAGACCAAAGACCAAAGATCAAAGTTCAGAGATCAAAGACCATTTTAGGACGGTCTCAGCACGACGTCGTGGGTGTTCATCGGCATCGGCATCTTCATCGCCGTCTGCCTGCTCATCTGCTGCGTGTGGTGGATGGTGAGGAGTACGGTAGATAGTGGGAAATAGCAGAATCGAGTGTTGTGTGGGTAGGAAACTACCGTAATCTCCGATCTGAGGAATTATTGATTTCTTGTAGATTTGCTGTTGCCGCGACCGTCGTGAGGCGGTGTACTACAACAACCAGGCTGCAGGTACACTTCGGGACGAGTCTTTGTTCTACCTGATCGATCACCAATAAAGGATTCTCTATTTGTTCTATTGGTCTCTAGTGTCTCTACTGCCTCTATTGGTGATCTTTTGGTGAATCCTTCTCTCTGTCAATCCTGAAATTTTTATTGAAGCGCAGGCCCTTTCTTTGAAGTGCCGTAGAAGAACGTAGTGAACCAGATCGTTGCAGCAACAGCCGCGAACGCTGACCGGCCGCCTCCGGCGTACAGTTCAGCCGTCACTTCGCCCGTGCCATTTCCCGGTGCTGTATACACGTATCCCGTCGATCCCGTCTTCTAGACGATAAGACTACGATAAGCAGACGAGAAGCGAATCACGAACTAACATCGATAACTGAACAGAATAAAGTTGTCTGCGAGAAATCTGGCCAAACACAAAAATACTCAACAACAAAAAACTTACCTGAAAAATTAGAACTTGATAATGATGAATTCGTCCTACTGTAAGTAAAAGTTTGACATATTTTCAAACTTTGACTTTTTTGTTTTGGTTGTTTTTGTATTTGTTTGACTATAGTTTTCTTCGAATTGCGATGCCTATTGTCCGTCCTACCAATATCGATCGTATGGTTTCGTGGTTGGCTGATAAGAGCTGTGTTTTTCTTTTCTTTTTGTGCGTGCAGAATGTTCTCATTACTGTTTTCCGACTTTATCTCTCCTCTAGTAGCAGCAAACCTCTCTGTAACGTGCTCATATCAATCACTATTGCAAATATGAGCCTGCTGGCTCTTTCCCATCGTAATTCAAAGCGCAATCAAACCCTCTATCAATCCTATCTAATCTTCATTCGGCTTGTCAAAGGTGCACTATTCATCAGTTCTAGTTTCTGTTCTTTGTCGGCCTGAGCAAAGGGGATAAGATCTGTCATCATCTAATCGTAATATTGGCACTGCTGAACACCCAGGGGGTTCGCTCTATCTCTATCCCGCGTCATTTTCGTACCTTACCACGAAAGCTCAGCCGCTAGGCACAATCTTATCATCATTCTGAGAATCTAAGAATCTTTGTACCCCTAGCTCCGCCCCTACGACTCCTCCCATCCATACCTCGCTCGCAATCAGTTGTGTTCTGTACACGCCATAGCGCGCTGCTGTTTCTCTCCTCTCCTTTTTTGTTTTGTCACTTGTGTTTATCGCTCGACCTCGCTGCTATTTTGTCGTTCCGCGACGCCGAATCAATCGATAATCGATCAATACTCAGGGTATGCCATCCATAATCAACGAGCCGAAGCTCGACTTCAAGGATGTCCTGCTGCGGCCGAAGCGGTCGACGCTCAAGAGTCGATCGGAGGTCGAGCTGACCAGGGAGTGAGTGTGATCTACCCTGAATATCGATTTATCGATCGATCGATTACCGTACTCCTCGCAGGTTCACGTTCAAGAACTCGAAGCGGACGTACACGGGCATCCCCGTCGTCGCCTCCAACATGGACACGGTAGGATTATCGATTTATCGATTGCTAAATTAATTTATTAACTTAATTAGTTAATTAATATTTAATTATTTAATTAATTAAGACTAATTAAGGTGGGCACGTTCGAGATGGCTGACAAGCTGGCCGAGGCGGGCCTGTTCACCACGCTCCACAAGCACTACTCGGTTAGTTTTCATGAAAATGTGGGAGAAGCGATAGTAGCAGCAGATTGACCTGAGTTATTAATTTTTCCAAAGCAACTCTCTATCTAGTGACCTCTCATTGTCAGAACAACCGTCTGGATTTGAAATGCTCCTGAAACACCAAAGTTTTGGACTTTGCTTTCTGAAACACTTGTGAATTTGCCTCGAGCCAGTTTGCAAATGGCTAGCCAACTATACGAATCGGGCAGATAAGCGCTGATTTTAGAATCCTTATTAGTGCGGTCACTCGCTTTCGTGGAGTGGACTTTCCCATCCTTTGAAGCCGAATCGCTTTATCTAACCGGCTAGAGAACGTGCATGGTTGCTAGAGTCGAAGGGCTTATCAGTAATCGGTCTGGTCACTCGATCCTTTCGGCGAGTGGGCAATCCCTTCTTTTCCGAATGTCCGATAGTGATAAGGGTGATAATCACCCTGCACTTCTTATCGGGTGAAAGGGAGAATCGAGGGCTGGGGTTGAGGGGAACCCTATCACTCGCATTTTTTCAAAGTCGCTTGAATTTAAAAGTATGGTTTTTTCTGATGATATTCTCTGTACTCTCTCGCATAATTATTCTCACAGTGCAGTGCGGAGATTTATACAAGGTGCATGTGAAACTCCATGAGTAACAGTTGTAACGATTTTATAAACGAGGGCAACCTGTCATTGACTTTGCGCGCAACAACTTGTATTTCATGTACTTGTGAAACCCTAACAATGTACACGTGAAATAGTCGATCATTGATGAGAAATAACGGTTTTGTTTATTCACAATCAATCGATTCTTTCCAGATCGATCAATGGAAGGAGTTCGGCGCGTCCCGGCCCGCCTCCATCTTCGACCACGTCGCCATCTCGTCGGGAATCTCCGACAACGACTGGAATAAGGTACGGTAGGGGTTACGGTAAGGGGGTGGTTATCGATTCCTGGGGCTGCTAGACTTGCGGTGGTATCGATTTCGTGGGCGACTGAATTTACGGTGGTTAGCGACCAAAAGGGTAGACTTACGGTGGATAGCAACGACCTTGCAGCTGACGGCGGTGTGCGAGGCGCTGCCGCAGCTGAACGCCATCTGCCTGGACGTGGCGAACGGCTACTCGGAGACCTTCGTCGACTTTATCCGCAAGGTACGCGTTGAATCTGTTTTTCTGTGCGATGAGGCTCCAATATCAGAAAGAATACACCGCAATCAGTATTGTAGGGAGCGTGAAACATGTATGGTTCTTGTTTAGTTGCTCTTTGCTATGATTGAATATTTTTTATGATGCGCGACAGTTTGCGAGAATCGAGTTCCTTCTGCCCTATTGTCTATTGTAGGAATTGTGAAACATTAATCCTTCGGGCTCAATCCTCATTCAATGCGTACACGCACTAGCAAACCTGGTGTAGGGTCTGACACACCAAATTCTGGTTACCGCAATCTTACCGTACCTCCATCTCTTCCAGGTGCGCGAGGAGTTCCCGCGGCACACGATCTTTGCGGGCAATGTCGTGACGGGCGAGATGGTGGAGGAGCTGCTGCTGGCGGGAGCGGATTGCGTCAAGGTGTGTTGGAATTTAGACAGGCGACCTTTTGGAAATTGCACCACGCACCGTGAAGTACACCACGCACGTCAGACAGCGGGTGATAAGCGGTGCAGGGTTTAGTGACTGTGATCTCCAGTGACGTCAGTGTAATTTGGACTGAGAAACAAACTGATAGGAGATTTTGCCTCGTATCGGCAAAACCGCTTTCATCCGCTGAATTGTTTGAGGGTGAAAGAGCGACAGAATCAAATGTGCGTGGGGTTTCGAGTTTATCACGAGAGAATGAAACTCAAACGTTAGCGATATTTTTGAATATCCTCTAGATTATTTGTGGAATGTTGTCGATCTAGGGTACATTAGCTCTGACAGACATCTGGCTCTGATACGCATTTAGTGAAACTAGAAAGATGTTGATGCAATCCTCCCGATTGCAGGTTGGAAAGGTTCATGGAGAGGGAGATTTAATGGATGCAGAGAATCAGTGTTTGGCTGATTAGAAACGGCCTACAATCGATATCACCTACCGTAATCTAATCATCTCGATTGCAGGTTGGAATTGGACCAGGCTCGGTGTGCACGACGCGCAAGAAGGCCGGCGTGGGCTATCCCCAGCTGTCAGGTAAAATATTGATCGACTGTGGTGCCGTGGGGATACGGTATTGAGAGCGTAATATCATGAGAACCGCGCCATCTTCTTTCTATGAATGAGGGATGCACGCGATCTGCGCGATTCTTTTGAGCTTCACTGCCGCTTCATTTGCTCAAAATTTCGATTTTATTCGATTTTCTCTGCGCGTTGTATGGAAAATATGTCACTCCAACTAGTAATTGATTAGTTAACTTTTTTATTAAATTATTTTACTAATTAGCACCCTATTTACAGCCGTGCTCGAGTGCGCGCATACAAGCTAGCCTACTAGGAAATTTCTAGTTTGGATAGCTAATTACATAACTAATTACCTAATTAATTAACCAACTAATCACCCTAATTACAGCTGTTCTCGAGTGCGCGGACGCGGCGCACGGCCTCAACGGACACGTCATGTCGGACGGAGGGTGCACGAACCCCGGAGACGTGGCCAAGGCGTTCGGAGCGGGTGAGTAATTTGACCCACCGAACTAGGAAGGTTACGGTAACCAGCCTCTTCAGTCTCAATTAGGCTCCAAAACAAACGTGTTTCACGCTCGCTACTTGCAAGTGCTCACAGGCGTTTTCTGATAATTGTTTACCGTGCTTTTGAGAAAATAAAACAAAATTCCAATTTCGTATCAGAATCGTGCGTGTTTCACGCTCTCTACTTGAAACTATGTGCTAGGTTAATTGAATTTCTCTTTCGAGGGTACTCTAACAAAAGATAACCACTTCCACCATCCACACTGGGTTCGTGAAGTGAGTACGCCAGGCGGCCATCCAATCAATCAATTATTGTATTACGGTTGTAATTATCGATCGTCTAATTGCAGGCGCGGACTTCGTCATGATGGGCGGTCTGTTCGCCGGGCACGACCAGTCGGGAGGAGAGCTGATTGAAAGGGTACGGTAACAGATCGATAATCGATACATACTTCTAAAGAGGACACGGTAGTAGGACCGTTGCGGTAAACATTGATTGATGCTCGATCATTTCTTCCTATTTAAAATGGAAGTGATGAAGGCGTGTGTCAAGAGGTAGACTAGTAGGGAAGGACTGAAGGACAACTGATGGTGCGACGAATCCGCTTACTGAAAAAAAAACATTCCCTAATGCTGATCCTCGAGAACTAGTGTAGCGGTAGATCGATGTCTGTTACCGTAACCTCACACTTTCGTTGCAGGACGGCCGCAAGTTCAAGCTCTTCTACGGCATGAGCTCGGACACGGCGATGAAGAAGCACCACGGTAGGGATATCGATCGATTGATTGTCGATTACCGTAACCTGAAATCTAACAATCGTTGCAGGAGCGGTGGCGGAGTATCGCGCGAGCGAGGGCAAGACCATCACCATCCCGTACAGGTGAGCATTACGGGAGGGATACTGTATCTGGATAGAGAATAGTGGCTTATCGATCGCAAGTTGTAGAAGAAGAGACATTTTTTGGGAGTTGGAAAACGCCGAAGCATTGAACGAATTGTGATGCGAGAGTTTATGGAGAGAGGATGATGCGCAAACGTAGCTGGGGATATTTGTGAAGATAATGCACCGTTGGGTTTAACGACGAGCGAGAATATCGAGCATATGTTTTTACCACTTCCATAGACGACTTATCAAAGCGATAAGGCAGATCGATCATTTGAGAAAATTGTGGAACTCAAACGTCAGTGTAAAGATGGATGCGTTCATTGTTTGGATTATTTTGGGACACGATGCAACTCCTTTATCGAAGAAGCGCAAGGTGGTCGAGTGTTTGATTGAGTAGTGAAGCACAAACGCATCTTGCTTGTAATTTTGATCACTTATCGATCGATATGGTCTCCAATCAATCGATATCTCTCAGGGGCGACGTGACGAACACGGTGCTGGACCTGCTGGGCGGCATCCGCTCCGCCTGCACCTACACCGGCTCGCGCACCCTCAAGGTACGGTAGTTATTGATTGGTTCATACCGTGCGACGATTGCTGGTTCCGTTGAGCTGTTCTTCTAAAATATAGATTAGGTGTTTGAGCATGTACTGTGCCGTTTCACACAGTCTTCACAAGATAGTGGCGAACCATTCTGTGATAGTTCTTCAGGTTGCTAGCATAAGGAACAAAACTGATTTACCATTGAATCGATTTATCGATTACCTCCACTACCGTATCCTCACCTCTATCGTTGCAGGAGCTGCCGAAGCGCACGACGTTCATCCGCGTCACGCAGCAGACCAACGACATGTACAACCCGTACGAGGTTCCCACCGCGCCCAAGAGCGGCTGATCGATTACCGTATCCATTCCCCACTTGACCTACCGTATTCCTTTTCTTATCGATCATTCCCTGATTTTCCCTACCCCTGTCTGTATCGTACGAGTTTGAATAATTTCCACCCCTTGTTTGCACGTTGGTTGTTTCGCATTCTGGCACACAATAAAGTTGTTTATTCTCGCTGAAGCACCAATAACGAGGGAAGTCGATACAGTAACAAACGGAGATTTACAAGTATTATTATTTGGAGCATTTGTCAGCTCAAAAAGGCACAGATGAACACAAACTAATTACAGAACTAGCAACGAGGGGCGGGAAATGTACAACAACAATTGGTGGATACCGTATCCTCTAATAATCGATAAACGTAGGATACAGTGACAATCGATAGGGACGGCTACTGTACTCTAGACCAGACGATCTACAGTACCTTCTCATAATCGACTGACGTGGGGTTCCTCCAACGCAAGCGGATCGACGCCCTTCACTGTGATCGTGCACTTGGAGTAGAGCGGGGAAGCGAGATAGGTCAGGCGGTGGAGGGGCCTGCAGATTATTTTTTAAATTGTATATTTCGAAAACGAGAGGACTGAATTGCCATCGAAGTTTGAATATGACTTTCATGATTCGATTAAAGCAGACATCAGCCATGAGATGAATTTTGCGTACAATACAATTCCACCGGCTATTCAAGTAAAATCAAGTCCATGGAGAAACCACCTCTAATAGCCTTCCTATGAAACATGATTCAATCAAGTGGTTGTGTCCCGTTTCCTCGCCTTTTCTCACTACACACCTTGCCCTCAAACTTACTTGCTCTCATCTCCCGTCTACCGTACCAACCGTAGCCCACATACCATATCATCTCTCTACCGTACACCTTCCCCTCTCCCTGACTCACTTGCTCTCATCCGGCCTCATCATCAGCTCCCTCCTCATCTTCCTCGCCCCTTTCATTACACATGAGAAACACAAAATCCCTCCAGTTTTCTTCAATAAGACAATTCTGTCGTTCTCTCGCGGGATAAAAAGAGCCACTCACTTGCTCTCATCCGGCCTCATCATCCTCTCCCTGCTCATCTTCCTCGTTCCCTGCTCGAAGTGGCCGGGAGGCTCGGAGATGTAGTCCTGATCGCCTGAAGAGAGTGTTAATTGTTATCAATGAAACCACAAATGACAACGACTCAAAGAAACCACAAAACGGCTTATTTTCAGCCACACCTTGATGATATCATTCATCAGTCACCCTCGTCTAAATTAGTTCTCTCTATTGTTCTCAAACTATCTGGAAGGATCGGAGATGCAGTCCTGATCGGCTGAATTAGAATATTAAAACATTTTAATTATTTAAATAAAAAATGTTTAAATAAGCGACAGATTGATTAAATTCCGTTTATCAACTGGAAATAATGCGGACGATGCAACTGCTTTCTCACCGGATGCAACGGTCTAATAACGGGTGGTGATCGCGAAAATAAGGAAACTCGTGAAAATAAGGCAGCATTAATTTTGATTCTGCGATTATCGTGTACTTGTCAAACACTCTAAACATGATTACAGCTTGCAGCCCCGTCTCACAGAGTCTGTGTGAATTTATGAGCAATTCGGTGGAATATTGCGCATCACTCAACTGCATTGTTTATCATCACTGCGTGCAACCCCACTTCACCTATGGCGCATTTTCAGTATAACCTAATTACTAGAGAATTAAAACTATAATTAACTAATCAACAAACCCGGCAGGATATTGCACATCCGCATCGCCTTCCATTTAGACAAACTCTTCCCTATTAAGCATTTCAATCAACTAATTAATAAATTAACCAACCCAGCAGTATATTGCACATCCGCACCGCTCTTAACATAGTTTTCCCTAATTAGCATTTTAATTAATTAATTAATTAATCAACCAACCCGGCAGTATATTGCACAGCCACTGCTCGCCGTCCTTCTCCTCGCAGCGAATTCATTCCCAGAGTTTTCGAAATTTCCCCAATACACTACTAAGTCCTCGACATTTTTAGCTATTCTAACCTAATTAGTACTGCTATTAAGTAATTAGCTAGCTAATTAATTAACCAACCCGGCAATATATTGCACATCCACTGCTCGTCGTCCATCTACTCGCATCGAATAAATACGGAATTTCTCCGAGCTTTCTACCAAGCCTCCCTAATTATAGCAAAATGTAGACTAATTAGTACCATTATTAATTAATTAACTAATTAATTAAACTAATTAACCAACCCGGCAGTATATTGCACAGCCACTGCTCGCCGTCCTTCTCCTCGCAGCGAATGAGTTGCGGGAAGAGCACCTTGCGGATGTGGTGGGAGGACAGGGAGGAGGGATCGAGCTGCAATTGATCGATAATCAGGGATACCGTATCAATGTGCTATCACGGACTGATTTTAAAGTGAACGTGAACACCAATTTATGACACTATTAGGGTCAAGCTACACAGGAATGTGGTGGGAGGAAAATAGAGAGGGGTCGAGCTGGAAATGATTGAAGTGCAATATGCTCGCTAGTACTGACACTGATGAAAGAACTACATCGTTTGGTCCGGTTGGTCGTCATTAATTTCACGTACAGCAATCATGTTCCGGCGCCCTGACAAAATCTAGAGGAACGCATCATAGTGATTCCACCATCAATGCTGATAGTCTCGAAACGATTCGTGTGATTTCACATTCAAGAATCGAGTTTCATTATTATTAAATCACCTGGAGAAATCAAAGGAAATGATCGCTACAACATCGCTGGCATTCACAAAATCTACTCGTTGCGTCTATTTCCTTTAATCACAGCTCACATTCAGAAACGAATCCTCACCTCCTTCACTCTTCTCAACTACTGCCGCGTGACAGACTACTCATCTATCTTTTCAATTCACGATCAAGAATCATGTTTCAGCGTCAGAGTAATAATGGAGGAACCAATAGAACCGATAGACAACACAAGGTACGCTACCTTCTAATATAATTATCTAATTAACTAATTAGTCTAATCAACCAACCTCCTTGAGTCTCCTCAACTCGTACTGCTGCGGCGGCGGGACGGACTCGGCGCCCGAGGCGGCAGCGGAGAGCACCTGACAGCAGAACATGTAGGGAGGTACTAGGTCGAAGGAGAACCGACTGGATGAGAACCTATTGAGGGCGAGAGAACAACTGTTAGACAGAATATGCAAATGGTTCTCATCCGACCTAGTTCCTGTAGGGATGGGCATGCCGCTTATTCATCTAGATTGCAATCTTTTAACTGATCATTGTTTGTTTAACCCTATTGAAACGAAGTGTAATCGCACAAAGCTGCCGAACGAGCACTTATGGTGAGTGTGAAGCGCACACTCCAGTGGCGGATACGGATATGTTCGCAACAACTCCAATTCTTCATTTCCGCACGAAATCATTACATTACTCCTACCGTACCCCTCTCACCTCGCTGGGGTCGCTCCATTCAGCGCCGGCCATCTCGCGAGCGCAGTGCCTGCAGATTATTCATTATTTTGTTTCCTCAACCAACTCCGTAGCACTATCCCAACACGGCCATTCATCCTTACATGAACTCTCGGCAACCCAAGATCACAAGGGATATCCCATATCTAGAATATTGTCAGCAGAAACACGCCCAGTGCTGCGCATTGATTATTTTCGTATTTTTCTCAGGGAGGAAGAGCTGATCGTTCTCACTACTCATGCTCATACGCATTACACGCACCCAGAAGTCACCAAGAATATCCCCAATAATCTAGTTTATTATTTTATTCGTCGCGTAATCGATTGCCACCGAGTGCTCCCTGAGCAAACAACATTTACGAACTGTTTGCAGCAAGAATTTGCCAGGATTTTCGAAAGTAGACTTGTCTCCCAATGTCTGCTCCTACAACTACCGTATACCTACCGTATCCCTCCCAATCTACCGTACTCACCTAATCACCGGCTCTCCGTCGACCGGCAGCACGAAAAAGTCCGTCATGTAGCGGCGTCTGTAAATATAAATTATTTACGAAGAAGTTCACAAATTTTTGCTTTTATCACTTGACGGTTTCTGGTTACACCTAAAGTAGTAATGCTAATGAACTCAGTCTCGCATGCTCACTGGCCCTTATCTTATCGAAAACGAACAACAATTTTTTTAATGAATGAGCAAAAGCTGGAGAATCCTAAGACCATATTCTGCCCGATTATTAGCTGGCTGCGAGCATCTAGGTTTCGACAGTCCCACAAATGGGAAAGAACTCACTCGAATATAGTTTTTGAGAGGAAATGTCATCACAATCAAAATTTTCGAATACAGATAGGTGATAGTGGGTATAACCATCCCTCGTCTTCTGATAATATGCCACGACTCAACCTCACACTCACTTGTAGTGACCCGCATTGGGCGTGAGCCAGGTGGACCACGGAATGAGCGAGGAGACGGCGAGAGACTCCTTCGAGGAGGAGAGGAACTGCAAATGTACGTGTCATCAACAAGTGTTTCAGTATTCACTTATTGTTCGAAGCAGATTTCGACTGAATCTATTCCACCTAGCTACATCTTTGATATACAATGAGAGAAATGAAAAAGTATTAGGTAGCAAGAAGGAGAGAAAATGTAAAGATTTTTTATCATTGCACTGGGGCCCAAGATCAAACTAATGACAGTCTTCTACATACCTCATACGCAAGTCGCGAAACAAAACTGTGCATGGGAATCAACCATGATCATTGTGCAGAATAAGCAACATTATTTGCAATTGTGACGTCATTCGATGAACTATCCAAGCTACCTAACCACAACTTAGATATGTAGAACGTGAAGCGAGAAACTGCTTTACAGCAACAACGACCAACTTCGCAGCGACGACCAACTAAAGGGATTTTTTGAAAGTCCAATCCGAACCCGAATCGCTCCAAACTCCTAGCTGGTGTAATATGGACCATGTGAAATGGAAAAGTCATGGGTGCTACAAACAGAACTCGAAAATCAATTCCTGGATAGCGTGGTAGGATCAAACAATCAATACCGTACCTCTCTCAGCTTGCTCTTGCTCGCTCCCTTCTCGTTCACCTCGGCCTGCCATCTGGAATAGTATCGATTTATTATTGATTATTATTGCTTGGTTTATTGATGGATTCGTTCTCTCTACTATCCATTTTCTGCCTAATCACAGTTCATGATGCGCAAAATTTTCAATCCGTGTTTCAGAAATTTTACATGAGCAGTAGCGATCGTTGGTTACAATTTTTTGGTAGTTACTGCTCATAGAATGAAAATATGCATTCTGTGCGAGTTCAGGCTCTCCGTCTGCTCGCTGCATTTTCAACCCTGGTTCATCCCGTTTCAAGATTATCTCAATAGCGACAGTTGCTGTGTAACGCACTATGTAGTAGTTGTATGGTCCTATAAAAAATAACAAAAGCGTTTTCCAAGGAAACTCCATCCTCTATGAGGTCAACGTTCTACTCACTGGCCTATCCGTACTTGACAAACCAATAACACAACCAGTGAAACCCCCGTTTCAGCACCATTTCAAGAGTAGCAGCTACGGTCTAAGCCAATGCATTCGCTATCAGTGTCCGAAAGAAACTCTATGTTCAATGACTATATCTCAACGGGTGGATTGATTTTATGGTTCCTTTAGAAGGTCAAATCTCACCTCTCCGTCCTTGGATCCTCCACCGTGCGCAGCCCGCCCTTGTCGGTGCACTACCACCTACCAAACAGCCCGTGGAACACCCATTTCCGAGCCATCTCTAGCGTCTCAACGACAGTTCAATACAATTTGTGCAACAACCACACTGATGTTTCAACAAGAAATATTTAAAGTGTAATAGAAAACAGTAACCCTAGTCCTCAGTCCGGAGACTACCCCGTAACACGACCGTTTCAGCGCCATATCAAATGCAGTCGCAATCGTAGAAGCTAATGGACAGACGACATGTGTTCCACAAACCCTATCCACTACTATTGCTGCTATGATGGCCTAATCTCACCTCTCCGTCCTTGGATCCTCCACCGTGCGCAGCCCGCCCGTGTCGGTGCACCCCCCCCCCCTTACACTAAACATAACGTGATAACCATCGTTTCAGCACAACCCCAAAAGCAGCAGTAATCAACTTATTCAATGATTCCTCTACATCGTTGAATTCCACAATCACTCTTCCCTCAATCTCACCTCTCCGACCTTGGATCCTCCACCGTGTGCAGCCTTTTGCTACAACCCATAACCTAGCATGTAATGCACCCGTTTCAGATCCACCCCAAAAGCAACAACTGTTGTCTCATACAGTGAGATATTCGCATTATAAGTTTCCACCAACTAACTTGTTCCACCAACTTGTTACTAACCTCTCCGTCCTCGGATCCTCCACCGTGCGCAGCCCGTCCTTGTCGGTGCACAGCACGCCCGTCTCCTCGAAGAGCTCCCTTAATTACAGTAATTAGTATTAATTACCTTAATTAATTAACTTAAATACGGACTTAATAAGAAAGTAGCAACAATGTTTCAGCAACCGTTGCTCTACACAAGTGTTCGTTGATTTTAATCTCTGGATGGACGGTCCTATCAAATAATCAAACAGAACTTGCAAAAGCAATCTAGACTATCATAACCCTCATAGGAGACGTTGTCACAGTAACCTGGGAAGATCTAAACGACTGTAACTCTTAACCGAGCACTAATTGAAAGAGCTTCTAACAGTAACCCTTGTTACCGTATCCCAATCAATACCTCACCTCAACGCGGCCTCCCTGCTCGTCTCGCGGTGCTCGTGCTGCGTGTGCACCACGCCTGCAAAGATAATTTTAAAAATTTAATTAAGTAAGTATTAAACTGATCTGAAAATAACACCTGATCTGCAGCCTGATTTACAATGATAAGCGACGAACAAATACCAACCGAAATGGTGCCTCATGTTGGTGTTTCAGAGTGCGTACAATACAAACCACAATGTACCAGAAGCAATAACTTCAGTGTTCGCGCTTTAAACAAAGTTACACATCTTTGAAACAGTTGGATGAAGTTTTTGTTTTTATGAACATAACAAGCGTAATATAAGAAGGGGTAGTTCAACGAATATCCATACCTCCCGGGAAGACGAGTGCCTTGGGCATGAAGGCTGCGGTCTCGCCGCGTCGCAGCAGCAGCACGCGACGAGTCGAGCGGGAGACTGGAATGAGAGAGTATCAGAATCATGATAATGTATTCGTTTAAGACAAGTATTCGTTCCTCGCTATAGCTAATCATAGTTTCAGATTGGACTAAGAAAGTTGCAAACTAGGAGGTTTCAGGGAGTGATCAAGAAACTTTCGATCCGAAAAGTTATGATTATGCTCCAGCAAACGTGGGAAAATAAAATAGTTTGGAACAGTAAACGCAATTTGATCCCCTTGCTCATTGTTGTTTCACAGCTTCAACAAAAACACAAGAGTATTGTTGAGACAGTGATTATGGCAATTCTTTTTCTTTAACTCACGCATAATAATGCTGGCGGCCTCGCCCCAGGGCAGTGCGCGAGTTGCACTCGCCATAGTGCTGTAATTAGGCAGTAATTAGCAAAACCAATAATTGAAAGCGTGAAAATAGACTAAGAACCATCAGGAAACGCGCTAGAAAAACACCAAAAGACCAGGAAAAGACGAGGGGAGCACAGAGAAAGAGAGACAACGTGACTGCTCTATGAAAATCGTGATCAGTGGTCAGGGATCAGTGGAATGTGCACGAACACTGGGGGTCAAAGTGCACGCACAACGACAGAGTAGCAAAGTACGAGAGCATGGCTGGCACAACACCATACGTTTGCATAATCAGAAGTGAAGGATGAGAGAAAACGAAGAAAAGACGCAAAGTTGAGAGAAACGTGCGAAAGAAATTGTAAGTGTCAGTTTGTGTAAGTGTCGATAAGGAGCAGCTACCGTAATACTTGCAAATTCAAAACATACCGTATTCTCGTTCTTTTGATAACTTTGCTTATTTATTCAGAGCTAATTTTATTTGGCTTATCACTGAGCGAAATGCAACGCAAGTATACATAGGCAAAGAGACTGAATCTTTTTGATCAAAGTGCTTGTCTCTTATGGCATCAACTTTGAGAAGTTTAAAAAAAAGAAAAGGCGGGAGGATGAAAATATCTCTACATTTGGGTTTCATCTCTACTAGGTTAGAGATATCTCTTGAGAACAACGGCTGGCATGCCGTTGTGTGCCATGGTGTGTTTTCCTAATGAGTATGACTAACAAGCGGACGAGAAAATTACAAATATTCAAAGTTGCTGCATCGTTGTTCCTCAGTTTCCGTCTTCGATTCTTTTCATATTTTTTCTGAAGATCATTAAGCTCAATAAACCTCATCGTGCCTTCTGTGTTGGTTCAATACACCTATGAAATGATTACAACCTCGAAAAACGAATACTGTCTCTTATCTTTATCATCTTTCCTCTTTTTCATTCATCAGACAACACTGCAATTCATCAGCGAACTTCATTCCTTCATTTCAGTCAGCATGACTCAACCAAAGAAGTCAACAAAAGAGCGAATACAAGACCTCGAGACGAGTATCTTCAACCACTTCGACCAATCGCCTATCGAAACAGACATCAAGGTGCAATGTTTCTACTTGTTTCTACTCCAACTTCTTCTCGATCGATTCATTTCTAACTCTCATTGCCAAGCACCTTCCCAAAGAGAATTGTATCTCGTAATCAGTGGGGGTCAGAGTTCAAAGTCCCCTTGTCTGTTCTCATAGTTTGAAGCATCCTGTCAGATAGACAAAAGTGCATTTGAACTCGGAAGATAATGAAAAATTCAGGTCCGCCACTGCCACTGCAAGATCCACACAGTATCATTCAAGGCGAAGGAAGACAAAGGTAAGCACCTCGAGTTTCCATCCATAGTGTACGTACCCTAGTTGCTATAGCGTACCAACATGCATCGTAACACCATGCTCTTGATCAACAAACGTGAGGAGCAATAGTTCTGGAACAGGGCAAGCGACGCAGACGAAAGCTTCTGAAATCAAGGTTACCATCATTCCAGGCCACGCCCCCATCGTTCTAATCCACGGATTCGGCACGGGCGTCGCTTACTGGGCTCCGAATATTGAGGGACTCTCGCAGGAGTATGACGTGCACTGCTTTGATATACCAGGTGAGAAAAACAAGAGATAATGATTATCGAAGTTTGGTTTGGTTCGGGATAGGGCACCGAACATCGAAGGGCTCTCCCAGGAATACGATGTCCATTGTTTTGACACTCCTGGTGAGGCTCATGCATTTGAAGGGTGAGGTGCTCAAAAAGGAAGCATAGATAGGAGTTCATGAGTCGATAAGTCGTTGGCGAGAATAGGGCACGAACATTGAAGGACTATCGCAGGAGTAGATACGTTGTGCACTGCTTCGATATCCCTGGTAGGTTATTCCTCTTGGTTGTTTTGGAACGATTGATACTGAGCATGAGCTCTTGATACAACTGAAAATCAAGGCAATCAAGCAAATTATGCAAATTTGAGAAAAAATCAATATTTTACAGTCGCTAATCGATGATATTCTCAGGTTTCGGTCGCTCCGACCGTCCCGACTTCTCCTCGGATGAGACACTTGCTGAACTGGAGATGGTTTCCTGTTTCGAGGACTGGAGAAGGGAGATGAAGTTGGACAAGATGTACATTATCTCGCACTCGTTTGGTAGGTCTATGCTTCTTGCATGATTGGCAAAATGTGGCAGTATCACTGGTAAGATGATTACATATTTCGACAGGAAAATATCAATCTTGCACAGTGCCGGAAACCTTTGAGCATTGATTGAAGCACAATCATTATTACGCACCGTTCTTGAAAATCCGTGTTGCAAATGCGTTTCAAAGAGTCAGTAAAATCATCCGGTACCGAATGAGACCAATGCATGACTGCCTTCCGCTCTAAAAATCCACTGATCGATCAAGTCTTCTGTTGCCCCTAAATTGCAGTCACCTTCTACTCCTACCATCTAGTTGGCCTTTGATCATCCTTGCAATCTAACCAAAACACTCAAAACTCAGAACTATCACCTCTCACTTCTTGTTGTAACCCAGCGGCTACCTATGAACACAATACTTCAACATATTCAGGCGCCTTCTTCTCCTCCTCCTACGCCCTCGAGCATCCTCACAGAGTCATTCATTTAATACTCGTCGATCCATGGGGCTTCCCGGAGAAGCCGAAGTTGACAGCGAAACAGGTTAGTAGAGTATGAGTAAAGAGACTGAAAATAGGTGCTTCATCATGAACGATAGAATAAGTATTGATTCTTCAAGCAGATGACAGAGACCAATCAACTCTCTTATTCTCAACAGATTTTAACGCTTCCGTGAAACACAACTGATCTACTGCCAGATCCGGCTAAGCACTTTCCTTGTTTTTGGCCCGTACTGTGAAATGTCCATTTACTTCGAGAATGGGCCAAGTGGCAGGATAGTTCCTCCAACCGAGGGCGATCATTCCAGGTGGACCCTCAAGTGTACATGCACGTCGTCTCCCGGATCACATCCTACTTCAACCCATTCTTCCTCGTGAGATGCTGCGGGCCTTACGGTATTGATTATCGATTTTTGCACGGTATGTAGGATACCAATTCCTTTTTCCTCGTGGGCAGTTCTGTACGTTGGAGTGATTTACAACTTTATAAATTAGAAATGATCCGTTCCCCCACAGGAGAAATGCAGAGAATTTGTCCAGAAAAGTTTCACACCTGAGTTTCACACCCAAACCATAACATCAACCTCTATCTATCCAGTGATTTTGTCTTTACTGCGCGTGAAATAATAAATAAATATTCCAGCCGGTCGTCTGCTCTCCTTCCTCCGCTCCGATATCCGCATCAAGTATCACAAGGAGGGTGAGTATCGTATCAGCCAGAAAACGTGAGAAAGCGTGAAGTATTGAATGAGCCATGCTTCATGGAGCAGTTTCACGGCTAAACGGAAAGCAGTTATCGCTGAAAGAGATTGATCATCTACTCACTGACGGTTAAGAAAAAAAATAAATCTCCTGATTTCATTCTACTTAATCATCGCTATCTTTGAACCAAAGTTGAATGGAATTTGACAAATTCAGGCAAGGAATGCAACGAGAACATCTACGAGTACCTTGCCTTGTGCAACAGTCGACATCCAAGTGGAGAGAGGCTGTACAAAAACCTGATATTCAACAATGGATTCGCGAAAAGGCCGATGAGTAAAAGGTAAGGGCTACACATATCTGGGAATATTGATCGAAACTGAACCACTAGGAATGTGTTTGGTAAGGTAGAAGGGATGAAAGAGTGGAGAGAGGCTGTACAAGAACCTGATCTTTACGAATGGATTCGCGAAGAGACCGATGAGTAAACGGTACTCCATGCTTAGCATGTTAGGCCCAGCGTCGTCCTGTAAGTATGAGGATAGAGTTCTGCGATAAGTAGAATAGAGTGGAGAGAGGCTGTACAAAAACCTGATCTTTACCAATGGATTCGCTAAGCGGCCGATAAGCAAAAGAATTTTCTTGCGGTTATGCGCGAACAAATAGACCAGTGATGAGTAGCAGGGATCCGGAACGATCAATAGTGTAGAGGAGAACATCTCATGCTGATAATTGTCCTTGGTCTTGCTATGAAACACACCCGATCCATGTACTTTGAACAATATTTTTCGAAAAATAAATAATTTCCACAGATTCTGCGGGATGGACGAGGACATCAAGGCCACGTTCGTCTACGGTAGCAAGACGTTTATCGATCCCGGCCCGGCTTTGGAGATACAGTACCAGAGAAGTGATACTGTCGGAGTGCACATCCTCAGGTAGTGTTTAAACATCACATATCCTAAAAACCATTCCCCGGTCACCCTCCCGGTCATTTCGTCCGATACGAACTCTCTATCCTCAGGGGCGCAGGCCATCTCGTGAACGTTGACGTGCTTCAAGACTTCAATCAGTTAGTCATTGATCTGTTCTCGAATAAGGCCAGGACTACAAAGCTGGATGGGCTGGAGGTGGATGAATAATTGGATGAGCAGCCATGTGAAAATCTGAGATTGAAACACAACTTTGGCTTAGAAGTAGAAAATCAGTAGGAAACTGTAGTAATAGAAGCTTTAGTAGCTCCAGCGCATGCTCTTCTTAGTTTTGCTAGCTGTTTCACTCATAATTAACAAACTCAGTTAGAATCTTCTGTACACAGTGTAAGTTGCGGTCTTGTCACGATGTATCGTATTCGCCATTTCATATTATTAGTATCACATATTCAATAGATTCGCCATTTCATGTTCATTCAATACGGCTTTATTCCTGTATCTACCTCGATAAAGCTAATTTCTCCTGTTTGAATGTTTGAGAACCATGGATAAGTACGATTATCGTTCCGATACTTCTTCTCCTCCATCGATCACACTTTCTGCAACAATGCAACATAACTTGCCCAAAGTCTGAAAGATAATGCGGTTTTACATTGAAGATGGCCACAACCGCACTCAAGAAGGCCATGCGTAAGGATATCGCTGCTGCTCTAGCCAAGCTAACACGTGAGGATATCAAACAGCAGTCTGAGTTGGTTCTCATGGCGGTGAGTAGAGTACGAATCGTCGTCTCTTCATTTCACACATTTTTTCACCGGTCAGAGAAGAGAGATAGTGTGTTCGAAATCTAGCGGTAAGGAAGAACAATACTGCGCAGCTCTTCGAAGGCACACACACCAAGAATTGTAGTCAACGGATTCAGTAGCTTAGAGCAGCAAATTTACGCAACAACATTGTCGAATTTCGCTGAAACACATTCAAATTTAGCACTTCGTTGAGGGCACAGGAGCATCCAATAATCATCAGATTTTCAGGCCGAGTCCCTCTTCCACAATCCTCGTCATCAGCACGTCGGCGTGTACGTATCCACTGAGGGAGAAGTGGTGACTGACGGGATCATTGACTTGCTGTTCAAGATGAAGAAAGACGTCTATATCCCTAACGTGAGTTGGTTCAATCAGAATGTAGCGTTATGATGGCTTCTGACAAACTAATGATGATGAAATGGAGTTGGAAACTGTACTAAACGGGAACGAGGGGGAAGTGATCACTCGTGGAATTATTGATCTACTGTTCAAGATGAACAAGGATGTGTACATTCCCAATGTAGGATTTTCATACTCTTTCAGCCTACCGTGTCCAAAGCATATGGTAGATTACTGTAACATCTTCTCTTTCAGTTCAAGAGGGGCAAAGCAGACATGAAGTTCGTTCGTCTGACGCAAGCTGAGTGGACGGCGGGACTGCCGGTAAGGCTGTCTCTCCAAATCAAAACTATTTCAGCTTGCTGCTTCAAAGAGCAGAGAAAACTCGATATTTTGAGCAATGTAGTTAAAATAACCAATAACATTGAAGAGACGGCGGCTTGCATTTCAAACGAGATTGAATTCACTATTCTCAGGCCACGATGTGGAACATTCGACAGCACGATAACGTCAGGGACGAACAGATCCTCAGTTCTCCTCTGGATCTGATCCTGATGCCTGGGGTTGCATTCGCGGCGCATTCGGGTGAGTTTTTTTGCGATACAGTTCGAAGTATTTCTGCAATTTGCTCCAAAAACCTCCAAATATCAATCTTCCTTGCTCATCCTTGTCTTTAGCAATCTCTTGAAACATATCACACTCGACGAAATGATTGCATTGGATGAAATGATCATTGAGAGTGAATGATAATCTTCGCAGACGGCACGATCAAGCGTCTCGGCCACGGCAAGGGCTACTTCGATCGATTCCTACATAAACACGAAGCAGACTACGGTAGACTACCGTATCTGGTCGGATTGGCGCTGCGGGACCAGTTCGTGCCTGAAGTACCGATTGAGGACCATGATGTGTCCCTGAACCAACTCATTTTTGAGAATAGAACGATTGGAAACTGAATGCTTTCTGTAGATGCATTTTTTCATCACTTTTTCAATTTTTTTTGGTCTGCACCCCGAACCCCCACTGTATTTAGGCAGCAGTATTCGTAATTTATTAGGTATCATGCATCCCCATCGATAACGTGTGTACTGCAGTTGCAGTAATCTACCGCACTCTAAGCTACAAATCCCCTCTGCATTTCCTTATGTCACCCCTTGATTCTATCTGAACAGTCGATTGGAATGCAAATCGGAATGAGTGGAAATCGCTAAATCCCCCACTTCCCTCCCCAGTAAATCTCTAATCCCTCGGTTGTGGCCGTTGTGGTCTGTTTAATCCAATCATTCCCATATCTAAGCCGGCGCGTCTTTTCTCCTCAATTCCTCTAAGCTTGTCGATCTGAGTGAATGAGTTGGTACTTCTCTTGCTCCCCGGAAAAGATTCTAACCTCCATCAGTCAAGGAATGAATGAAACGCAACCATTCTTCCGGGAAATTGAAGAAGTGCCGAATTGAGTCATTTGAGTGCATAAATGGTTGTGTATGTATACAATGGATTACGCGACTCAAGGAGGAGAGGTGAATAATGAACGAATGTTGATTCCAAGTGGTCCCTCTATGGTTTCTTGAACAATCGGGATTCCACACACTCTTCCATACAAGTGGTCTAAACGGGCAGAGAGGCGAGAGAACGGGCGAATCTAAGAGGCACGAATGATGATCGACATTGTTGATTCCAAGTGGTCAGACGGGGCGAGAGAGCACGCAAATCGAGGAGAGTGCGGAGTGATTCCATTCAGTCTCTTGTCCCTGGTGGCAGATCTGGGTGTCACCTACTTAATCCCTAATGGTCAAACAATAAGGGGCCAATAGGCTAATCCACTTCTTAACACCCTCGGTGTTTGAACAGTAGGACAGGAGAGGAAGGTGGCAGGTTGGCGATGGGTCTGCATTGATTAATGGGTGTCTGTCTCAAACCTACACATTCTGCCTGTGTCAAACGTGTAGACAGCACGTATGGAAAATATGATAATCCACTTCTTAACACCCTCTGTGTTTGACCAGTAGGAGAGGAAGGTGGCAGGTTGGAGATGGGACTGCATTAGGTTAATGGACTGGCTGTAATCCCTACGGGCTGTGTATGGCTTAGAACTCATGAAGTTTCTGACAGCAACAACTGCAGGTTCCTTGAGTTCCAAATTGGAACTTCCAATTCGAGTGATTACTGATCATCGTTATCGGTAATCCTATTAACGCCAAATTCTTGCATGTAATTTTTGCACTTTTTTTGTTGCGATGATAATTCAATGAAGTTGGGTGAGTTCTAAAGACAAAACCCCCAATCCTAAGAGAAATGCCACTAATCTCTCGTTCATTCTTCGGGTTCTCAAAACGCGGCGCTATCACTCTTCCTCTGAGCATTGACCATCGAATCAATTACAAGATCAAATTAGTCTTCTGTTTTTCGAAACTGGGAATTAAGAATTGATGCTCCCGAAACTATCTTCCCCAGTTTCCCATATTCTCAGTTCTCAAAACGGCGCTATCACTCTTCCTCTCATCGTCGGTCATTATCCTATCAATAACCACTCAACCATCTCTCTCTGTTCACAGAACCGTAATTGAATTAGGGGGATTGAGAAACGGCCGGCTCTCTCATATACACCTTATCTCTCACCTTCCAAACAGTGGAAGAGATTGTGCGTAATGCAGATTATCGCTCTGATGGATTGAGAAACGTCCTGGTCTCCAAGTTATACATGATCTATCACCTGTTAGACGGTGCAAGAGATCGTGCAAACATGAGAATTCGCTGTGGGGGATGAGAGTAGGGTTCTCTTGTTGGAATGGAATTCCGGAATTCCAATAAACGAACAAAGAAATTTGACTGCTCTGTTGGCAAGAGAGTAAGAGGAATGAAGAGGTATTGGAATTCCAACTGGAATTCTAATCTAATCAAATTCCAAGAAGAGAACCCTAGATGAGAGGAGGAAGGATCTGGCACACTCGGGTGGGCAATCTCATACTTTATCGGCGCATTTCGAGTGATTTCGACTACTGATTTCGCTGCTTTTTCCGTCTTCGAGAAGTTCATCATCGGATAGGAGCTCGCAGTCTGGAAGGGATCGATAATTACGTAATACAGTATCAACAAAAAAGAAATTAATACTACAGTATCTACGGTATAAACAGTATTATTCACGATAGAATACAGTATCCCTTAGAACCTACAGTACCCCTCAGAATTCCAGTCGGGACCCATTGCTCACCCGATCGATCGATGCTCTTCTCCCTGCTCTTCTTGCCGTCTTTCTTGTCCTCCTTCCTTCGTTTTCGCTCCTTCGCGCGACGGTTCTTGAACCAGACCTGGAATGAGATAATTACTATCATTTTTTTTTTCTATTTTCGGAGCAACTTTCGGCCAGAGTTCAGGGGAATAGCAATTATCGATGAAGAAGACAAAGGGCACAATCCTATCCGAACTAGTTCTGCGCTGGTTTACTTGGAGACTGATACTGCGTGAATTTGAGGCAAAGAAGTGCGGAAATTCCCTGGATCTAAAAAGGAAGAATCCTCTTTTCGACATCTTTCTCTATTTACTTCATTCCTAACTAGAGGTGTCAAAACGATTCCTGACCTATCTCCCCTCGCAACCTTTTGGCCATCTGTCGCGAGACGCTTCCTTTGACACCTTTTATGTAACAATACCACTTCATTTCAATCTAACCTATGTATATCAAACTTTCCCTCAACTCAAATCGAAGAGGTGTCAAAACGATTCCCTACCCACCCAAACCCCGTAACCTTTTGACCATCTGTCGCTAGACGCCTCCTTTGACACCTGGTCACTAAACAATTAGTGGTAATGCTTCCGAGAGAGAGAGAGAGGTGAAAGATTATCGACACTCTCTAATTACTCTCGGCCTCTCTCTTCTGGTTACTGAACCTATGATTAGGTGGTTCGCTTCACTTAGTGGCGATTAGAGGGGAGGTTGAGAGGGGATTATACAGAAGAGATATCGCATGACAGGGGAGATACGACGTCTAAAGAGATTGCGCGAACGCTGTAAAGTGCTCGAGAAAGTGAATGTGTTCAACACAAAGAAGAGATCTATCATCCGATGTTATGTAAAGTCGTCAAAGTTCAAACTGTTTTGTATGGTTTGGATTTTGTTCGCTACTACTCCGAAGACCAAGAGGCGTTGTTTGAACAATTGAAATTTTCTCTCACCTCGACTCGCTCCTCTTTTAGACAGCATTGAGTAGCTAGCTGCTCGCGTGTGCTGACGTCTGAAAGAGATGTTCGAGATTACTTGGAATGATTAGGTCATCGCATCAGGCTAAGGGCACAAATAAAGAACGTCAGGATTACGAATTCATGATGAACAGAGCGTCATTTCAAATACTCATTTTTTTGGATGATGGTCATGTTTTTTGGATGTTACCCATACCTTTTCTTTCTTTCTATCTTGAATATTCGAGATTACTTGGAATTGAATCATCGAACCTAAGGAACACGCAAATGTTCAGCTATTCATCCGAGAGTACAAAGCCAGGGACGAGAAAAATAGTACAAGTTTCAAGTCAGCGGATTAGTGTAAATATTATGAGATATCAACTACGGATACGCACGAACGAGAGAACAGTCTAGTCCATTTTCGAAACAAGCCCGTCGGTGAAACAAAACAGAAACAAAATGGATACTGACTGCGGTGGAACAAATGCTCCAGCGATATCAGTAATTCTTCCCCAATTCAGTCCCTAGAGCCAAACCTCTTTTTCTAAATAAACTACAAGCAGAAAGAATAACGAACCTGGATATTGCGTCGAATTGAACGCATGCTCCAACAGTGTCAACTGTTCTATGCAAAATCAGTTCCAAGAGCCTCTCCTAACTTGTATCAACCAGTATGATCAACGAACCTGGATACTGCGTGCTGTTGAATGCGTGCTCCAGCAGCGTCAACTATTCCTCTCTAATTCAGTTAACCCCCCTCCTTTCTTCTCTAACCTAATGTCAACGAGTTAGTTCAACATACCAGGGTACTGAGTGCTATTGAACGCATGCTCCAACAGCGTCAACTGCTCTTCGCTGAATATCGTTCGATGCCTTCTCTTCCTTCGTCCCATCGCGTAGGAGGAGAGAGTGAGGGGAGGGATGCCGCCCATCATTGAGTCTACAATGGACGTTGTAACTATGGCGAGGTAGAGTGATGAGCGGTTTTATCGGGTCTATTCTATCATTGAAGCTGCGAGTGCACATCATGAAACTTCGACAACTTCAGTGTTTTAGTCTAATCGAATCAGAACTGGAACAAGTTAATAGCGCAGCATGATGATAAGAAGTCTTCTTGGATGCATAATGTACAGCGCAAACCGAAAAGTACAGCCGCATATCATGAATTGAGCTCGACAAAATTGAAATATATTTTCTAGCTTGTTTGTTCGGGTTTCTGGATATTTTTAACTTACTCAGCATGAACAGCGAGTTCGTTGGCCAGAGCATCGGGTTGAAGAACATCCGATTCTCAACCGGGGACGAATCATTCGTGGAGCTTGCTGAATTTTTCTCCGATTTAACCGACACAAATCGAATCTATTATCAGGAATCCGTGAAACTCAATGAACTATCTATGTTGAATGCAACTGAGGTTCCTAAAAAACAGACTTCTCGAACCATTCTCTTGCATCTTGCCAGCCAACTCGACAAGTAGTGGTGATGGAGCATCATTCGATGATGAGAGTAACCTGAGAGCAATCTTGCCTGAATCCTAGCACTACTTATGCGCATCCTCTCTACATCCTTTTCTATCGTAATTTTCTCGTATTGCAACCTGGCGGATTAAACAAAGAATGAATGAAGTAACCTCTCAATCGAGAAGTCCGAAGAGGAGGAAGTCGAGGGCAGGAAGGGCAGGGCGTTCATTGTAGTGAGAGAGGGTGAGTACTGAGAGATGAGGAGAGAAGAGAAGAGGTGGCTCCGCCCCCTTCCTTGTTGGGGGAGCCTTGTAGGGATGGGGAAAGAAGAGGATGAGGGAGGGGCTTAGTGTGTTTACCAAACCGATTACAGGGCCTACCGCGGGTACGGTAATCGAAGTGGGTGGTGTTCTACAGTACTCTGTTCCCGCAGTAGTTTGCCAAGTACAAAACGTCGCAATACTCGATCGCTCACAATCAGTGTTTTAGTTGAGATTAGAGTGCGGAAACCAAGAGTTGACTCTCCTCATTTCACACACTCTCTCACCGGTCAGAGTGGCGAGAGAGCGTGCATAATGAGGAGTGTCAACTCTAGTTGAGATGCAATTCTGAAGATTGCTCAAGGGAGGCGAATTTTGGCGTGTAACCGGAGCTTGCGCAACATGTCTCTGGTAGTATAGTGGTTAGTATCCGCGCCTGTCACGTGCGAGACCCGGGTTCAATTCCCGGCCAGAGAGAATCTTTTGTTCTTCTTTCATTATTTTTGTTCATTTCTGTACGCGTTCACTTGCGTTGCTAGATCAATAAATTTATTCGAAATGTTGCAAATCGGATAAGTTACATTCCGACAAATTCCGCCGCCCATCCAGGTCCCACTGGTGAAGATGAACCGAATGGCAAGAAGACGAGCTGGAATGAAGAAGTGTTCAGCAATTATGCAAATTATGCAAAATTCAAGGCATAATCAGCCAAAATTCATTACAAACCTTCAGGACGCTTGACGATGATGAATACAGCTGATTGGGAGTCGAAGAGTTCGTGGTGAAACTGAATTTCGAAAATATTTTTACAAAATAAAATAAGAAATACGTTGTGAATGGCTGATTGCCGTTGAGTCCGTCGTACAGAGCGAGGGAAGTTCCTTGACAGTCGTAGGATGTGAAGTTGATACTGGCCTGGAATTTAATTGTTTGTTTCTAATTTATTAAGTTTATCAAAATTATATAATTACCCTCGTGCCTCATTCGTTCCAATCACATACTCGCAGGTTTGACCGCCGGGAATCGATAGAGGAAAGTCGGGTGAAAAGATCTGATGTTGAGATCATTATGTTTCAACAATCTCCATTCCGCTTTCGGTTACAATGAGATTAGAGAACAGTCGCCATAGAAACAAAAGCTGCATAAGTTCAGCCCAACTCACGTCTCCACTCCCAGTGTAGTATTGAATCGGCGGACACTTTTTGTCGGCTTTGGGGCCTATACATATCACTATTCTTGAGCAAGCACTCTCGAAACTCTCACCAGGAGGAAGTACGGTAGGACCATAGCTTGATCCGTCTCGGAAGCAGAGATACGGTAGCTTCGTTGTGCAATCGATATTCGTCCATTGACCCTGCACGCCGAACTCGGATTCAAGCAGCATTTGCACGCAAGTACCGAAGATAGTGTTGGGGAATCCTAAAGCTTCTGAATTAGATCAAACTGCAATATCTTGCCGTGATATAGTAATCGCATGTGCCTTCATGCGCTTCGATCACTTCTAATATCAAAATATTGCATATCCATGAAAAATAACGGATAATTGATTGATACCACAATCATGGAGAAAATAGAGTGTAGGATTGAAGTTGAGGGTTCAATGAACTGCATACCATTTGCCCAGACTGCAATGTTGTAGTTGGAACCGTCAATCCATTCGAACACTGCAACTTTTTCATATGAGGCCGTTTGCGAGAGAGTCTAGCAAATCAGCCTGGGTCTGGCACAGCTCAGAAAAGTCGGTTTTCTGAAAATGTGTGTTTTGGGGTTCCTAAGGATCCTGATGACGATGGGCATGCTCATTTTTCATTTTGGGCCTTTTTCGGCTACAGACGCCGTGACGTCGATATCGGGTTGTGAGGGATTCCGCCGCTCTCGATGTCACTAAAATTAAGCCCGTATGGCTCCCAGGGTGGAATTTGATGCTGATCACGCCTGCACACTTCATTTTTTGATTGAAAATTTCTCTACCTTGAAAATGGAAACTTTTTGCTCAGGCATTTGCGCGTAGAATGACCTACAT